>JASDQU010102716.1:130038-159333 GCA_032191745.1 Picea mariana
ATCTTGGGGACAACATCTTACAGATAAAGAATCTATGTTATGACTATCCATTACTTTCCACCTCATCTCTTCTGATAACCAGGATGAAACTACGTCCTCATACTTCAATGCAGATTGTGTGGCACAACCTGTCTCTAGAAGCAGATTATCCTAGGAGTCTGGAAAAAAACATAAAAAATTAATACACTTATCTTCTTCTGCAAGCGTAATATCAACAAAGACAAGTTGACTTACTAGAGTATTTAAGGAATTTAGATGCTATGTCACAGAATTTCCATATTCCATCGTAACATGATACAAAATTTTCTGAAGAAACAAATTTTTTACTAGAGAATTTGACTGATACAAATTTCCCAATTTTTCCCAAAGCTCCTTGGATTTAGATTCTCCTGACACATTTAGTAACACTGAATCTTATAGGAATAGTTGAATCATACTCCTTGCTCTTCTATCTAGCTTCTCCCATTCTTCTTTTGACATACTAGTAGATTGAGTACTAGTAGTTTGTGTACCAGTAGGTTATGTACCAGGATCCACAATGATCCATTGTTCTTTGTATACAAGAAGGTCCTCCATCTTGAGCTTCCATAGCTCAAATTTTCTCAATATCAATTTTGAAATTGGTCGACATTATCTTTCAACATATGAATCACCATTGCAATTATCTCACTAAACCTAGGTCTATCACATACCCAAGATAAACTTGATTTATTAAGACCAAGCCAACCTTCAACAAGAAAGGTGTCCCCCTAAAGCCAAAAACATTCTCTAATACCAAATTTAAGTTTTAAACCTATGAAGTAAATAAATTCATATGGATTCTTAAGAAAAATAAAATTAATAAATGGCCCATACACATAATACACAAAGATTTATTCTAGGAACCCTTAACTAGGAGAAAACCATCCTTCTTTGGTGTCTCACCTCTAAACTCCTCATTGTATTAATTTCACCATTCAAAATACAATATACACAATATTTTAGGTATTCCATGGCTACCAAAACGTTAATCCATTAATCCAGGATTAATTTAGAAAATCACTACAAATAGCAAAAAATGCTAAAATAGCAAAAACCACCAATAGCCAAATTTAGGGTGATACCCTGAATCCTTCATGGAACCAAGGGGGTGAATCCTATCCCCCCTTTAGACCCCCCTTGAGTATCGCTCAACACACATGCCCACAAAGAGTGATAGGTGATGAGATCGACATACACATTGATCAAATATGACACACCCACCCACACACATGCAAAGAGTATAACACCTACCCAACATGACTATGACTGATTATGATTGGAAATGGATGACCATGGTTGACTATGATTGAGAATGATTGACCATATTTGACTATGGTTCAACATGTTCAACCAAGGGTGGTTGTATTTAACCATGGTTAACTTTGGTTGACCTTATTTGACCTTGGTTGATCATGTTTCACTATGGTTAACAATACTTGACTATGGTTGAATATGGTTAACTATGTATTAAAACATTTGCATGTGGTTGACTATGTTTGACAATGGTTGAAATTGGTTTACCATGGTTGTCTATAGGTTGGTCATGTTTGACCATGGTTTTCTATGGTTAACCATGTTTGGCTATGGTTGACCATATTTGACTATGGTTGGCCACCCAACAAATCTCTTCCCCACTTTTCCAGAGTTACTGAATCTTATTCCACTTCCCAAAACAACACCATTACTACCTACTATGGCCACCACACCTACAACCACAAAACCTTCTTCTTCCAAGCAAAATGGTCTCCGAACCAAACATGCTTGCACCATCTACTCACAATACGACAATTACACTCACAACTTCCCAAATCTCCCTAAATTTTGATAAACACTAGTGACGATGCATCAAAATACATTACCTGCACCCACAAAGGCACTCCCCACCATCACAAATGTTACTGAAATTCATTATATTTCCATGTTAGTAAATGAATGAATGTGATTGCCTTGCGCATTATGTGAACAACAAGACCATTTCACATATAGGTTTCTTCTCATTATCTCTTCCCGAACTTTACATACAACCACATTGCCGCATGTCCACACACCAACATCACCTTCCACTATACCAACCTTGACAATATCTCCACATGGAGGACATACCATACCCATAGTAAGGCTAGAACCCTTACCTTTGACCCCACTGGATATCCCCATACTACCACCATCTGAATACTTTATCCCGAATCCATCGAATTCACCTATAATTCCCATTCATGAGATTCTTCCTCCTCCAACCTTCCATTCCCCACAAAAGTATATGGATATTTGGTTCATGTCATCTAGTGAAACCTCATCACCTTCTCCCTTAAGTCTACCCACCTCAGTCAGAACTAGTGATCATGCACCCTCATCTCATATACATTCCATAGACGACCCCCTCATTACTAACCCAAATATCGCTAGAGCCATCACCTCGTCTCTATATTCTACTCAAACCGTTATCAACCCATTACACTCCTTCATTTTTCAATAAAATGAAGACATTTTAGAGGCCATGACAACACCAGATTGTCCTTGGCATTCATTTCACCAGTGATCCTTCTTCTTAGCTCACATAACATTTCAATGACACCCAGAAGCTCAAGTCTGTGCGATTGAAACCAAATATTGTATTACCCTTGGTCATGTCGATTGGTTCAAAAATCCAATCCCCGCACCTGATTCCTTTGAAAAAGGGAACATCGAAAACATCTCCCCTACAATTAATATCAACATCTCTATCAAACCCAACATCGTCTAATAAATCACTCTTGGCGATGCATGCTCTCCCGAAGAAATCATAGTATACAAAGCTCTCTTTCTGGAATTCTGGGATATTTTCGCATGGTACTACACATAAATGCTTGGATTAGATCCTGTCATTTTTTAACACTGTATTGACACATGGCTCGATGTCACCTTTGTTCGTCAAAATCAATATCCCCTTCAACCTTCTAATTACATGGCTATCAAAAATCAAATCGATAAGTTGTGTGTCGTTGGCTTCATCTACCCTATCACATACACATCTTGGGTCTCAAAACTCGTCGTTGTCAACAAACAACAAGGAACCATTATGGTCTACACTGATTTTCATGATCTCAATCAAGTTTGTTTGAAAGAAAGTTTTCCATCCCCCTTCATTGATAAAGTTGTCGATGATTGTGCCGGTCACAAAGTCCTTTCACTCATGGACGGGTTCTTCGACTATAACCAGATTCAAATTCGTCATGCTGACCAATACAAAATAGAATTCACAACACCATGGGGTACCTTCTCATACTGGATTATTCCATTTGGAATAAAACCCATGGGTTCTACCTTCCAACAAGCCATGACATATGCATTTCACAATCTTTCCCATATTATCCTTTCTTACTTGATGACCTCACTTCTCACTCCAAGAAGCACTCCAAACACATAGAGGATTTACATCTTGTCTTTCAACGCTTCCATAGATACAATATTTGACTAAACCCTATTAAATGTGTCTTCTTCATCACTGAAAGATGCATATTTGGCTTCATCGTTTCTCAATGAGGAATCACTATGGACCGCCTCAAATTCTAGGCCATTCATGAGATTCCTCCCCCAAAGAACTTATTCCAACTACAAAGCTTCCAAAGTAAAGCTAATTTCCTATGATGCTTTGTTCCCAACTATGTTATCCAGGACCACCGCTTCTTATGCTTACTATGGCATGACATCCCCTTTCAGTGGGACCAACATTCCCAAGATGCCTTTGAATCTATTAAAGAAGCACTCAATAAATGTAACACTCTGTTTTTCCCAGCCTATAAAAATAACTATATTGGCCAAGAACTATGACAAAATCAAATATGTGAATGTTTGATTTGATGGACCTTTGTATAAAATGTCGATGAGTGTAAATTATGTTATGATTATGTGTTGCATGACTGCTGGGAGGGGGGATGTGCTAAAAGAGACCACGATGGCTAATGAGAGGTGGTGGAAGGGACCTGGAATGGTTGCGTTAACTTCCACCGAGCCAGTACCGTACTGGTTTTTACTTGCTCAAAGATCAAAGAAACTCTCTGACCCTGGAACGGATTTCTCGTCAGATTGGTAGGTGGGGAGGCTCCTCAAGAGTTAATGAGGGGATGGGGGTGAAACACCCATCCGTAATAGCTCCCAGACCTGACTGTGGATGGGGAAATTTGTGCCACATGCAATCTTGCAGAAAAAGGGAAAGAGAGGAAGTGTGGTAAGGGAGAGAAGACAGAACGCGCACGACAGGGATCACGAAAGAAAACTAGAGGAGATTTGGAAATACAGGGAGTCCTGAACAGAGGAGAAGGAGAGTAACCTTCATTCGTGACTTCCGTTGAGCTGGAAGTAGGATACTGAATCTCAAGAATCGTGGTATAGCTCGGGGGTGGCTAGTGGTAAATTCGTTTGGAGTCACTGAGCCTATGGTTGGGTGGAAATGAGCACCCCTCTCAGCATTTGCATCACGTCCAGAATTTCTGATAAGTGTTATGTCTTGCATTTGGAATTAAATGTCATGACCGCATGCTCATTTTTATATGCTCGTAAATAGTTTCTGTATAAAACTGTTTGCCTTGTGTTTTGGTTGGAAATAATGGATGCATGCTCATATTAATATAACTACAAATCGGTTAATGTATAAAATGTATGAGTTCAGGATACGAGTCCGTTCCCCTGAAGATTGACCCATCTAACTTGACTCGTGCTATGCCCTTGTTCATCCTCCTGAAGGCACCTTTTTTGGGAAAGTTCCCTCGCATTCCAGAGTCGGAGTGAGTCCCTTGAAAAGACTACCATTGTAGTAAATCCACGAGTTTACCTTTCCCTTGTCGCGAACTAATTGGGCTTCAGAGTTTCGGCTCCCGGGAAACCCAGGTTCGAGACCCCTCATCTTCTCACATCGCAAAATCCCAACATGCGGAACCTCAAAAAGAGATTGGTGTAAATGGGCTTCGGAGTTTCAGCTCCTGGGAAACCTAGGTGCGAGACCCCTCATCTTCACACATCACGAAATCCTGACATGCGAAACCCCAAAAAGAGCTTAGTGTAAATGGGCTTCAGAGATTCGACTCCCGGGAAACCCAATGGTATGAACCTTTGTCTTTTCATGTTGTGAAATGCCGATATGCAAAATCCCGATATGCGATATCCCGAATCGATGAAGTGTGAATGGGTTTTGGCGTTTCCGTACCCAGGAAACCAAAGGGTATGAACCCTTGTCCTCGCATGTTACGAAATCCCGATATGCAAAATCCCAGTATGCAATATCCTGAATTGGTGATGTGTGAATGCGTTTCGGTGTTTCAGAACCCTAAAAACCCAAGGGTATCAACCCTTGTCTTCGCATGTTGCGAAATCTCGGTACGCGAAACCCCAAGGCACTCTGTGAATGAGCCCTAGGTCACCGAATAGGGTCTAGTGGTAGGAAGGAGGAGTCCCAAAAGAAATCTGGACCACCCATTGTAGGGACACATGGTGAAGATATAAAGCCACCAGGGTTCTGGACATCAGAGAAATAGGAATGAAGAACTCGCCTAAATCCCGAAAGGTAGAATGCCAGGATTTAATATGGGTTGTTGATCAAGTTGATGATCTGGACCACAGATCCGGATGACACTGGGATTTCGAGTTCCAGGGATTCGAAAGGGAAAGGAGGAACGCTTGTGTCACGATTCTTCGAATCGCAAAACCCCAAAAGCATTTAGAGAATTAGCACCAGGTCATGGGATCAGTTGTATGACAAGCGACCCAAGGGAGGAGCTAAGGATCTGTTAGACCCTTTTGGGTTTTGACATTTCAAAAGATAGAGAACAGGGGAATGCTTGCATCATGATTCCCCGAATCGCAAAAGATGGAAGCACCCTTTTGGTAAGGCCTGTGGTCATAGCCAACTATCACTTGGGGGAGGTTAAGGGTGGGAAGGGTCTACGCCAGGCCCCATAGAAATTTGGGGATTCTGATACTCAAAGAAAAGACAAAAAGAAAAAGAAAATCTTAGTTTCCATAGTGGGTGTGTGACAAATTGGTATCAGAGCATGGTTACAACACTTGGCCTGTGTGGGCTCATGGACGAGTTGCGCAGGAACTCCATATGAAGTACTTTTAAAAGGAGTAACTCTCTATCCTAACCCCCCTTATCAAAAGCCGAAGTTAAGAATGAAAATTCCTATTATGTGTGTGCATTTGAAAAATATGAATTATGCGCTGATTGTGAATGAATATAATGTTGACTAACAACAAGTGTTTTTCTTGCACAACAAGTGGACGATCAATTATGGGAAACTGCAGATGCATAGAATGGTGATGCACTACGAAGTGGGAGATGGCTCCCACAATAGAGATGAAGAGTCTGACGAAAGGAGAGCGATAGAGTCCCCTCCATATCTAGCTGAGACTATGAGAAGCCTCATGGTCTAACTACAGAGCTGCAAGGCTGACAATGAGAAGTTGATAAAAGAGCAAGAGAAACATATAGAAATTAATGCAGTCTTGCTGCAGAGCTTATCTGACATACAAAGACAATTGCAGCATGGACCTGACAACAGCCATGCAGACCAACAATAGACAAAGAGAAGTCAAAGCCCACCTGGGATACAGAAATGTGGTCCTTTAAGTGGCCACATTGGGAGGATCACCTCGAGAAAGGTTCACCCCAGAGATAAGGGACAAGCGTCGGATGATTCCTTTGGAAAGGAAACTAGCGACTCAGAGGGATCTTCTAGTAGCAGAACTAGCTCTTATTCCTGAAGAAAATGAAAGAAGTGAAATCATTCCAAAAATCATAATCTCAAAGAATTCAAGAAGGCCAAACCACCCTCTTTTGACGATGAAATAAAGAAGGGAGTGGAAGCGGAGGCCTGATTGCTTGGACTAAAGAAGTATTTCATAGTTCATGACTTCTCAGAAAATTTGAGGGCCCGAGTAGCCACTTTCAACCTAAATGGGAAGGCTTCCATTTGGTGGGAAGACCTTAAGAATGCAAAATGGATTCAGAAAGAAGACCTATCTTGGGAATGGTTTGAGAAACACTTCAGGAATAAGTATCTGTCGGAAAAATATTTCGATGAAAAGACTAACGAATTCTATGAACTCAAGCTGGGGCAACACACCATAGAGGAATATGTCAGCAGATTCCTCGAATTGTTGAGGTACGTACCCTATATAAAAGCAGAAAAGGCAAAGGTGCAACGATTCATCAGTGGACTACCTAAGGAATATCAAAATAGGATTGAGTTTGACGAACCAAAGACCTTAGACGATACTATCGGAAAGGCAAGATATTGTTATGAATATCTTGGGCATCAGACAAAACCTCGTGAAGGCTTGAAGCAGAAGAATAGTTCGGGATTCCAGAAAAAGGGGTTTAAATCCCCAATATTTAAAAACTATCAAAAGGACTCAAGGATGAGCTTCCCAACCTGAAGCGTACACCGGCAGAATTTCCCATCCCATAGCGGAAATAAACCTTTTGGATCTACCCTAGGAAAGATTGATAACCCGAAGAAAGAACCCTTGAAATGTTGGGGTTGTGGAGAAGAACATCTACTGAGGGACTGCTCGCACCGATAACAGAACAGTCAGATAATTTACAACATTCAAGAAGCTATCACCATCAATGACGTGGCCAGGAGTGTGCTACAAATTTATGCAGCCTTGGATAATAAACAAGTTGACCACCAAGCTTCAGTGGTGGATATGGAAGGTATGATCACCAACCATCTAGTGTCTATTCTAATTGACCTTGGTTCAAATTTGAGTTATATATCTCCTAAGGCTGTTGATAAGTGTAAATTATAGCCACATAAACATGCCAAGCCATGGTTGGTACAATTATCCAATGGCACCAAAAGAAAGGAGTGAAGGTCATACTAGCTTGTAAATTCACTATGGGTGAATTCCCCACCCAAGCAACCCTTAACATATTACCCCTAGGATTGTATGATCTGTTGATTGGTATGGACTAGCTAGCCACATATAAAGCCAAATTGGACTGTTACCATAAAACCTTAGAATGTGTAAGTGAAGAAGGAAGAAGGATAACCCTTCAAGGGATCCAAAAACCTGTCTCAGTGAGATGAATATGAACCCTTCAAATGAGAAAGTATTGTATAAAGGGATGTCCACTATATGCGATACAGGTGTTGGAATCAGTTGAAGATGACAAACCAAGCTTAGAAGACCATCCCACACTAAGAGAATATAGAGATGTATTTCCGAAAGAGGTATCGAGTTTACCTCTGAGAAGGGACATTGACTTATCGATAGAACTTGCACCAGGAGCGGTGCCAGTGTCTAGGACACCCTACAGGATGAGCACACCTGAGCTAGTTGAGCTTGAATTACAACTAAAAGAAATGATGGACAGAGGCTATATCTGGCCCAGTGTGTCTCCATGGGGAGCACTAGTCCTGTTTGTGAAAAAGAAAGACGGTACCCTTCGACTATGCATAGATTATAGACAACTCAATCAGGTAACCGTAAAGAACAAGTACCCCTTACCCAGGATCAATGACCTACTCGATCAATTGGGAGGTGCTTCCATCTTCTCAAATATTGACTTGAGATCTGGATACCATCAAGTCTGAATCAAGGGTGAAGATATCCACAAAACTACCTTTAGAACGAGATATGGTCACTATGAGTTTGTGGTAGTACCATTTGGATTGACCAATGCCCCTGCCACTTTTATGTGCTTGATGAACGATGTGCTCAGCAAATTCCTAGACAAATTTGTACTAGTTTTTATTGACGATATATTAATTTACTCCAAGAATAGAGAGGAACATGAGGAACATCTTAGACTTGTGCTTCAAGTGCTAAGAGAACATCAGCTCTATGCTAAATTTAGCAAGTGCGACTTTTTCCAGAAACAAATACATTACTTGGGCCATGTCATATCTGAAGAGGGAGTAGCAGTAGATCCTGACAAGATCAGGTATATCATGGAATGGACTACCCCAAAGGACGTTTCGGATATCAGATCCTTTATGGGCTTAGCAGGATACTATAGGAGATTTATAAAAGGATTCTCCAAGATTGGTTGTCCAATCACTGCCCTCCGGAAGAAGGGAGCTAAATTCACGTGGACACAAGAATGTGAGTAAATATTTCAATCCCTGAAACACCTTCTGACCCATGAACCCATGCTAAAGATCGTTGATCCCGAAAACAACTTCTTTGTGTGCACAGATGCCTGTAAGGAAGGGCTCAGAGGAGTCCTTATGCAAGGAGGAAGTGTAGTATGCTATGAATCTCAAAAATTGAATGAGCACGAAGTCAACTATGTGACCCATGATCTAGAGCTGGCCGGCATAGTGCACACCTTAAAAATGTGGAGACATTACCTCATGGGAAGGAAAATTGTACTTATGACAGACCATTGTGGATTGCGATATATGTTTGACCAACCAAAGCTCAATGCCAGACAAGCTAGGTGGATGGCCCTCCTTAGTGAGTTTGATTTTGAAATCAAACGTGTTAAAGGAAAGGAAAATAAGGTGGTTGATGCCCTTAGTAGAAGTATGAAAACAATTCACCTGGAAGTGGTGAGCAGCTGCGAGATGAATGCCAAAGAAAGAGACGGGAATGCACCAGAAACAGACACATTCTTCTAGACCGTGACCTCATACCTGGAGTAAGAACCCACAGGAATAAAGTATGAATGCTACCAGATGATAGATGGAGATCTGGTAACTTACAGAAATAGATTGTATATTCTAGATTGTAACGACTTGAAGAGGTTCATAATGGATAAACTACATAAAAGACCATATATTGGTCACTCGGGATATCAAAAGATGATCACGGCCACTAGGAAACAATTTTATTGGCCTGGGTTAAAGAAAGACATAGCTAACTATTTAGCTAAGTGCCTAGAATGCCAACAAGTTAAAGTAGAACACCGACACCCAATAGGATTATTACAACCTCTACCAATCCCAGAATGGAAATGGGAAACCATCTCCATGGATTTCATCACTGGATTACCAACCTTGACCAAATAGAATGATGCCATCATGGTAGTGGTGGATAAATTGAGCAAGTCCTCTCATTTTATCCCCGTCAAGTCGAATTGCAAGGAAACAGACATGGCCAATGTATTCATGAAGGAGATATTGAAACTACATGGTATGCCTAAAGAGATCATGTCTGACAGAGACATGAAATTTACTTCCAACTTTTGGAAATTCTTGATGGTTGGTCTAGAGACCAAATTGTTGTTTAGCACAGCCTATCTGTGATGTCCCCAAGGCCGAGCCCTATTATAAATCTTGTTTATGAAGTGAACTGTAAATATGTTTTATAGGCTAGTGAGCCAAGTTTATATAAGCTAATGGGCTTATGTGATTGTTAGGCCAGAGAGCCTAAGTGTTGAAGGCCAAGAGCCTGATTTTGTACCTATATTTATGCGGAACAAATTAAAATATAAACACCGCCACGTGCAGACCGACCACGATGAATGAGTGATGGGGGACTAATCTTCCACAAAGTGGGCAAGGGATTAGGGGATGGAAGATGGGAAAAGGGACTAAGTGTTGAGCCTAGGGGGCTAAGCCCAGGGGCTTAAGTCCTTGGGAATAATATTTTAATATTACTCTAAAAGACCATGTGAATTATATGTTTTTATCCTAAGTTCTTTTGGAATGACATGTGACTTCCAAATGATGGGAGGAAAACACATTGATGGAAGGCATGCAGTTTCATGGGTGACAAGTGTCAACCCAAGCCCATGCAAATAAAATGGCTGAGATGAGCCGTGGTGGGGGAATCCTCCACCATTCGACCCTCGACAACTTGAGCGTGAACCCGTCCGACCTCTGCAAGAGACCGCGTGCAATTCTGAAACTGGGGGAGATAGCTTGTGTTTCTTTCTGGAAAATCGATACATCCTCTGTCTGAACAGATTGAGCCTGTGTGTTGAATCTCTGTCCCAAAGCCATAACCGTGAGACCATCATGTCATTCTTGAGCCTGTTGTAACACCGTGTTTGTTTTCCTTGTTGGTTGTTGTGGCCACGCAGTGTTGGACTGCGTGTGGCTTGTTGGCCAGTTTGTACAACACTCTCTCTAGGTGAGAGAGGTGATTGAAGTTGGAAGAACGGGTTGTTGGACCTGTGAGCGACTCTCTCCAAGTGAGAGAGTGCGCAGAGGAAGGAGAGAACTCCTAGAAGGAACCCTGTAGCTTCCACAGAGCTCAGAGACTTCCAGTTCGGTCTATTGCTAAAACCCAAGGCAAGGGAGGTTAGCAGCCGAAGGAATATCTAGGCGACAGAGAAGGTGTATACTCCTGGGGTGGAACAGGCATGTGGGGAAGGAGAGTCTGGGGGCAGTGAGTATGAGTGGTTCCTGGGAGAGAATTAATTCCTTGTGACTGTGTGTTTTCCCTGTAACGTCAGCCTAGCCTAGGATTCCTCACCTTGGGGGTGGAGCTTAGTCCCAGCTCAGGGGTGACCTACTGCTGAGCTTGATGAGTAGCACGGTCTAAGGCTGGGAGGTTTGTGGGAGGCCTGCACCTGGTTGGTGGAATTACCACCATTTCAAAGATAAGTACCAGATGTTGTTTTAATTACTTTTCTACATGTCCTTGTATTTATAATTATCATGTACTCCGCTGTGCATATGAATTAATGTTAAAGCCATTGATTATTTATAATAACAATAATTCTTATGCTCACTCTGAGTTTAAATGTGTTTAACCTGTTTTAAATGCATGCCATATATATATATATATATATATAAGTAAGCATGATATTGTTATTCCATGAAGTAGCACCTTCCCGGCTGATGGAAAGGGGGCGTTATGGTATGGTATTAGAGAATTACAACTCAGAAAGAAAGATGCATTACAGTCTAGTATCAGAGCCAAGGTTTCAACGCTGAGCCTAGATAGGCCAGTTGGGTGGTCTTTGGACCAAGGGCTTGAGGAGAAATTGTGTCTGGAGGACCAATTTCGGACCTTTGAGTGCTCCTGAGTGCCAAGGAGATTACTTGACCATGCTTACAAAGCTCAGGAGGTGTAGCGGTGTTATGAAACTGTAGCCAAAGTGGTATATGGCCACAGAGAGAGAGGACTCCACACCATAAGTGTTAGATCCATAGGATTTGTTCGGGGAAAAAGGAGAACCCTCGTGACCGTAAAATCTGGAAAATGTGCGCAGGGTTTAAAAACCCTTTGGAGTTGCACAGGAATGTGGAAATCACGATACATGAAACCCTGAATTCGTCGGGACAGTCCATCGGGGGAAACATGTGGCTACCAGACGGTGTTTCGGCACCTGGGAAACCAAAAGGGGGGAACCTTGTTTTTGCAGGTTGTGAAATAGAGAAACATAAAATTTCGAAATGATCTAAACCATAGATCGTAAGATAGGAACTTGATCGTTGGATCAAGTGGAGGGGTAGATAGTAATTTTGAGATTTCAGAAAAAGAAAGTTCGAGAGGGTGGAAGCACAAACTCCCTATGCCCAAAACCTTGAAACACCGAAAGGATCTACGCCGTAGATCTGAGAAAGGTCTAATCATTGGATTTCACTTAGTATGAATGTGGACAGATGAGTGTGTGCCATGTGCCTGTGGGACAAAAGAAAGGTGAGCATGGTGGGACCTGATGACATCACTATATATAACGTGGACCCTCCTGAGGGTGACACTCGCCATTGTATATGTGGAGACAGTTGTGTTATGTGGGCTCGGAGGGTAAAGTAAATCTAGATTTTGGAATTCGCAAAGAGGAGCACAAGGGCTCAACAGTCCAACTCGTGAAGTCGCAAGTTGTGAGAGGTGCTAGCACTTAGCCCTAGCATACGGTTATCTGTAGTAGGCACTAGTGAGGAGGGAGCCATACCTGTATCGCATCTCCGGTATCGGCGTTTGGAGGAAGAAGAGTCGAAGGTCTTCGACTCGTGAACTCGCAAGATTGCGAAGTTGTGAAAGGTGCCTTTGGTTATGAGGGTAGGGAGAAAGAGGGAGCTATCACCCGAAATAAAGTATGAGATGCTCGTGGACCGAGACCCCGAAACCAGAAGTCCGAAAATTTGCAGAGCCAAACAGAGCTCAGAAAACTTAATGGAATCGAAATGTTTTTCTTGCTCATGTTGGTTTATGAGTGTTGTAAGTTTCTTGAAGGTTTAAGGGCCTAACAAACTTCGGTTGATTTCACATTGTGTGTGCAGAGTTCAACGAGTGTCAGGTCAATCATGAAACTACTCTGAGTATAGAAATGGAAAAGGTACAAATTGTCTGGACGAAAGGGTAGGAAGGGATGTCAACTTGGGAGTCGAAGGATCAAACTCTAATGGGCACAGAAAAGAGATGGATAAGGAGGGACACATGATGAAACTCATTGAAAGATTGCAAAAAGATGCCCAGGCTTGTTGAGTGGATAGCCGAAAGATCATGAGGGTCAGGGATCACCAGGGTGAATTCAACTTAAGAATGTTGAAGAGACTAGAAAGAATAGAAAGGAAATTGGAGAAGGGGAGTGACTCAAGCAAGTCAGAGAGTCGTAGGACCCCTGAGAGGAAAAGAAGATAAAGAAGTGTCAGAACCCCTAAAAGGAGAAGAAGATCGAGGAGTGGTAGCAGACATCATCGTCTCTCCCCAAAGCATTCCAATAGGAAGCATGTAGTAGTTCAATCCCGTCCCCTACTAGAAAGCACCGAAGAACTAGAGTGGATGAATTGAAAGGAGACATGAACAAGATCAAGCCTCCAATGTTCGATGGAGAACATAAGAAGGAGGAAGATGTCGAAACATGGTTGCTAGGCATGAGGAGATATTTCCAACTACAGAATTATTCCCCTCATGCAGAAGGAAGAATTGCGATGTATCAACTAAAGGGAAAAGCATCCATGTGGTGGGATCAGTTTGTGTAGGTGTAGCACATCAGAGAGAAAGATATCACTTGGAAGGAGTTCAAAGGATATTTCGAGAAGAAATACCTGACTAGAAGATACTATGACAGAAAGATGAAGGATTTCTTCAAACTCAAGCTAGGCAGCATGACCATTGATGAATACGAATGAAGTTTCTTAGAACTATTGAAGTATGTTCCATTCATCAAAGATGAGGCTGTCAAGATTCAGAGGTATCTGAGTGGACTGCCACCTGCCATTGGTGACAAGATTCAATGTGATGATCCTAAGACTATGGAAGAAACAATAAGAAGGGCTAAATGCTTATATGAATAAAAAAGAGAAAAGCCTCCTTTTTGAAAGACTTGGGATGACCAGAGGAAGTTTAAGAAGGAACCGAGGAAGAAGGGAAACAAACCTCCCTTTTTTAGAAACAGTCCTCAGGGACAACCATCCTTTAGAGAGCCCAAGAAAGCTAAAGTGGGTGAAAAAATGCCCAGACCGCCACCTATGGAATGTTGGGGTTGTAAGGGAAACCATAGGTACCGAGACTTCCCCCACAGAAAAGATAAAGCAAGAACTATCCACTATTTCTATAAATTTGATGCTTGGAGCAGCTCCAATGTCGAAAGATCCTTATAGAATGAGTATGCTAGAGATGAAAGAGTTGCAATTGCAGATTGAAGAGCTTCTAAAGAAGGGGTACATTCACCCCATCATGTCACCTTGGGGTGCCCCATTCCTATTAGTGAAGAAGAAGGATGGGATGTTGAGGCTGTGCATTGATTTCCGATAGTTGAACAATGTAACTGTCAAGAACAAGTATCCTCTGTCGAGGATCGATGATCTTTTTGATCAACTGAAGGGTGAAAAAATATTTTTGAAGATAGATCTCAGATTAGGATATCACCAGGTAAGAATAATGGATGAGGACATTAGCAAGACTGCCTTTAGAACAAGGTATGGTCATTACGAGTTTACAGTGGTGCCGTTTGGACTGTCAAACACACCTGTTGTTTTTATGTGCTTAATGAATGGTGTATTCAGGGACTATTTAGACAAGTTTGTCATAGTCTTCCTGGATGACATTTTGGTGTATTCCAAGTCAGAGGAAGAGCATGAACAAGACCTGGGAATGGTGCTACAAGTGTTGAGATAACACCAGTTGTATGCCAAGCTAAGAAAATGCTCATTTTATCAAAGGCAGATCCATTACTTGGGGAATATTATTTCAGAAGAAGGGATCATTGTGGATCCTGAGAAGGTTGAGGCCATTCGAGAATGGTCAGTGCCAAGGAATGTGACAAAATTTAGATCCTTTATGGGTCTGGCAGGTTACTACAGAAGGTTTATAACAGGATTCTCAAAGATAGCTCACCCTATCACTTCTTTGCAAAGGAAGGAGAAAAAGTTTCAGTGGACTGAAGAGTGTGAAGAGAGTTTCCAGCGATTGAAGCAGTTGTTAACCAATGCTCCAATCCTGAGAATTGCAAATCCAAATATGGATTTCGTGGTGTGCATAGATGTGTGTAAGGAAGGGTTGGGAGGAGTTCTCAGCCAAGATGGATTTGTAATCTATTATGAGTCCAGGAAATTGAAAGAGCATGAAAATAATTATGCCACTCACGATTTGGAGTTGGCAGCAATCGTTCACGCTTTGAGGAAATGGAGACATTACCTCATGGGAAGAAGGTTTGAATTGAGAACAGACCACCATGGTCTGAAATATTTGTTTGAGCATCCAACCTTAAATGCTAGACAAAACAGGTGGTTGGAGTTTCTGTGTGAATACGACTTTGATATCAAGCATATTAAAGGGAAGGAAAACAAGGTGGTTGATGCACTCAGCAGAAAGGTGCATGACTTGCATGCTACAACCATTAGCATGTACATAACAGATATTAAGAATAGAATTTTGGAAGCTACAAGTGTCGATTTGCAGTACAGATATTTGGTAGAAAAGCTACAACAGAGTGAAAGGCCACATAAAAGGGAAAGTTACACCTTGGAAACTGATGGATTACTTCTGTATAAAGATAGAGTGTATATACCCAATGTCTAGGAATTGAAACTTGTGATTCTAAAAGAGATGCATAATGTGATGTATGTTGGACACCCTGGATATCAGAAGATTGTGGCGGTAGTCAAAAGCCATTTCTTTTGGCCGAGTTTGAAGAGGGATATCACCGAATACATCGCCAGATGTATGGAATGACAAAAAGTTAAGGCTGAGCATAGGCACCCAGTAGGGTTGCTGTAGACTTTGCCCATTTGTGAGTGGAAGTGGGAAGTGGTGACCATGGATTTTATTGCAGGATTGCCCAGAACAAGCAAGCAACATGATTCGATCATGGTTGTGGTGGACAAGATTACAAAAGCTGCCCATTTTATTCCACTGAAAACCACTCACAGGGCAGCAGATGTTGTTGATATCTTCTTAAAATAAGTGTCACACTTGCACAAAATTCCTAAAATGATTGTGTCTGATAGGGACCCGAAATTCACCTCGAATTTTTGGAAAGGACTGTTCAAAGGATTCAGAACGAATCCGAATTTTAGTACAACGTATGAGTCTGGGGAAGGTGAGTATGAGTGGTTCCTGGGAGAGAATTCCTTCCTTGTGACTGTGTGTTTTCCCTGTAACCTCAGCCTAGCCTAGGATTCCTCGCCTTGGGGGTGGAGCTTAGTCCTAGCTCGGGGTTGACCTACTACTGAGCTTGATGAGCAATGTGGTCTAAGGCTGGGAGGTTTGTGGGAGGCCTACACCTGGTTGGTTGAATTACCACTATTTCAAAGCTAAGTACCAGATGTTGTTTTAATTACTTTTCTGCATGTCTGTGTATTTATAATTATCATGTACTCTATTGTGCATATGAATTAATGTTAAAGCCATTGATTATTTATAATAACAGTAATTCTTATGCTCACTCTAAGTTTAAATGTGTTTAACCTGTTTTAAATGCATGTCATATATATATATATATATAATTAAGCATGAGATTGTTATTCTGCGAAGTAGCGCCTACCCGATTGATGGAAAGGGGGAATTACGGTATGGTATCAGAGCGTTACAGCTCAGAAAGAAAGATGCGTTACACTATCATCCTCAAACCGATGGACATACGAAAAGAGTGAACCAAATATTAGAAGACATGCTAATAATGCATGTAATGCATCAACCTAAGAAGTGGGAAGATTACCTGCCACTAGTGGAATTCACCTACAACAACGACTACCAAGAATCGCTGAAGATGAGTCCTTTCGAAGTCCTCTATGGTTGAGCGTGCAACACTCCAATCAGTTGGAGAAATCCCGTAAACAGAATTACTATTGGACCTGACATGTTGAACAAAATGGAACAACAAGTGATTCAAATAAAACAGAACCTGAAGGTCGCTTAGAACAGACAAAAAAGTTACGCCGACTAAAAGAGAAGTCCAAGAGAATTCAAGATGGGAGACAATGTGTATCTCAGAGTTAGGCCCAGGAAGAGTTCTGTGAGGATGGGAGATTGTGCCCTGTTGGCACCTTGGTATTGTCGATCCTTTAAAGTTCTATATAGAGTGGGACCTATAGCCTATAGGCTAGCACTTCCTCCCATAGTAAAAAAACATAATGTTCTCCATGTTTCATTATTGAAGAAATATGTACATGATTCTAATCATATAATTGGCCGGTTTGTGATCCAGGTGGAACCGGAGGGAGAATTCTTTCCAGAACCTCAATACATACTGGACAGAAAGGAAACTCCACTCAGGAACCGAACCATTGCACAGGTCAAGGTGCAGTGGAAACATTTTGGCCTAGATGAGGCTACCTGGGAAATGGAAGATGCCATGAAACATGCATATCCGATTTTGTTTACTTCTGTACATACATGTCATATTGATAGATAGAACATTGAGGACGATGTTCCTTTAAGGGGGAGGGAATTGTAGCACCCTATTTCCCCCAGTCTGTAAAAATAATTATATTGGCCAAGAACTATGAAAAACTCAAAGATGTGAATGTTTGATTTGACAGACCTTTGTATAAAATGTCGATGAATGTAAATTATGTTATGATTATGTGTTGCATGACTGCTGGGAGGCAAGATGTGCTAGAAGAGACCACGATGGCTAATGAGAGGTGGTGGAAGGGACCTAGAATGGTTGCGCTAACTTCCACCAAGTCAGTACCATACTGGTTTTTACTTGCTCAAAGATCAAAGAAACTCTTTGACCCTGGAATGGATTTCTTGTCAGATTGGTAGGTGGGGAGGCTCCTCAAGAGTTAATGAGGGGATGGGGGTGAACCACCCATCCGTAATAGCTCCCATACCTGACTGCATATGGGGAAATTTGTGCCACACACAATCTTGCAAAAAAAAGGCAAGAGGGGAAGTGTGGTAAGGAAGAGAAGACAGAACGCGCACAACAGGGATCATGGAAGAAAACTGGAGGAGATCTAGAAATACAAGGAGTCTTGAATAGAGGAGAAGGAGAGTAACCTTCATCTGTGACTTACATTGAGTTGGAAGAAGGAGACTAAATCTCAAGCATCATGGTCTAGCTCAACGATGGCTAGTGGTAAATCCGTTTGAAGTCACTGAGCCTACGGTTGGGTGGAAACGAGCACCCCTCTTAGAATTCACATCATGTCCAAAATTTCTGATAAGTGTAATGTCTTGCATTTGGAATTAAATGTCACGATCGCATGCTCAATTTTATACGCTCATAAATAGTTTCTGTATAGAAGTTTTTGCCTTGTGTTTTGATTGGAAATAATGGATGCATGCTCATACTGATATAACTACAAATCGGTTAATGTATAGAATGTATGAGTTTAGGATACGAGTCCGTTCCCCTGAGGATTGACCCATCTAACTTGACTCATGCTAAGCCCTGGTTCACCCTCCTGAAGGCACCTTTTTCAGGAAAGTTCCCTCACATTCTAGAGTCAGAGTGAGTCCCTTGAAAAGACTACCATTATGGTAAATCTGTGAGTTTACCTTTCCCTTGTTGTGAAGTAAATGGGCTTCATAGTTTCGGCTCCTAGGAAACCTAGGTGTGAGACCCCTCGTCTTCGCACATCGCAAAATCTCGACATGCGGAACCCCGAAAAGAGCTTAGTGTAAATGGGCTTTAGAGTTTCGGCTCCTGGGAAACCCAGGTGCGAGACCCCTCGTCTTCGCACATCGTGAAATCCTGATATGCAGAACCCCAAAAAGAGCTTAGTGTAAATGGGATTCGGAGTTTCGGCTCTCAGGAAACCCAATGGTATGAACCTTTGTCTTTGCATGTTGCAAAATCCCAATATGCGAAATCCCGGTATGCGATATCCTGAATCGATGAAGTGTGAATGGGTTTCGGCGTTTCGGTACCTAGGAAACCAAAGGGTATGAACCCTTGTCCTCACATGTTGCGAAATCCCGATATGCGAAATCTTGGTATGTGATATCCCAAATCGGTGAAGTGTGAATGGGTTTTGGCGTTTCGGCACCCGAAAACCCAAGGGTATGCGCCCTTGTCTTCGCATGTTGCAAAATCCCAGTACGCGAAACCCTAAGGCGCTCTGTCAATGAGCCCTAGGTCACCAGACAGGGTCTGGTGGTAGGAAGGAGGAGTCCCAAAAGAAATATATACCGCCTATTGTAGGGACGCGTGGCAAATATCTAAATCCACTAGGGTTCTGGACATCATAGAAATAGGAATGAAGACCCCACCTAAATCTTGAAAGGTAGAATGCTGAGATTTAATTCGGGCCATTGATCAAGTCAATGATCTAGACTGTAGATCCGGATGGCATCGGGCTTTAGAGTTTTGGGGATTTGAAAGGGAACTGAGGAATGCTTGCGTCTCGATTCTCCAAATCACAAAAACTCGAAGGCATTTAGAGGATTAGCACTAGGTCATGGGATTGGTCGTATGATAAGCAACCCAAGGGAGGAGCTAAGGATCTATTAGGCCCTTTCAGGTTTCGTCATTTTGAAAGACGAAGAATAGGGGAACACTTGCATCGTGATTCCGTGAATCGTGAAAGCCAGAAGCACCCTTTTGGTAAGGCTTGTGGTCATAGCCAACGATCACTTGGGGGAGGTTAAGGGTGGGAAGGGTCTGCGCCAGGCCCCATATAAATTTTGAGATTATGATCCTCGAAGAAAAGACAAAAAGAAAAAGAAAATCTTAGTTTTCGTAGTGGGTATGTGACAATAAAGCACCCCTAATCAGTCCCCCAGACTATGATAGGGATTATATACTGTATTTGTCTGCCTTAGAGGTTTCAATCGCAGGAGTGCTAGTCTAGGTAGGTGATGACCAACACAAGTATTTCATCTACTATATAAGAAAAATATCTTAGGGCCATATCTCAAGTACAATCACGAAGAGAATCTATCCCTGGAAGTTATCCTTGTAGTTCAGAAATTGCACCACTATATCTTGCTTCCAACTACCAAGGTCATGGAAGATTCCAATCCTATGCAATACCTACTCATTTGATTCTAGATCAATGTAAAATTTTCTTGATGGATAATCATCCTCGAAGAATATGATCTCGATTTCACAACTCCCAAGAGAAAAAATTCCCCCATCCTCACAGAAATAATTGTCAACTTCCCATCAAACTCATTTGACCCCCTTGTCAATGAAAACTTCCTAGATGAACATTTATTCTTAATTTCATCTGACAACCCATGGTATGGTTAAATTCTTGTCTATCTTCGTACACAAAAAAAATTCCCTCATCTCTCTGGCAATGATCATCACCGCATCCATCACCAAGCCTCTCGTTACCTCCTCATTGGAGATGTCCTATATTACAGAGGGGTAGACACTATTCTTCATCACTACATCACCATTGATGAGGAAGAAAATGTCCTAAATGATAGCCATAGTCACAGTTCATGCAAGGTCACCTCTCTAGAATGTCCACATCGCAGAAAGTGGTTCGGGTTGGTTACTTTTGGCCCACCTTTTTTCTGACTACATTCATGTTTCTAAGCACTGTGAGAAATGTCAATTATACTCACACAAAGTCAGTGTGCCACCCTTACCTCTCCATCCAATCACTACGATAGTCCCCTTTTGTAAGTGGGGCATTTATTTCATGACTTTCAACCCCCCATCCAGTAATGGGAACAAGTATATCGTAGTCACATTCGAATACTTCAAAATATGGGTAAAATCCATGCGCACATTCAATAACAAAGTTGATACAACCTCCTACTTCTTTTTCAACTATGCAATTACCCAATTTGGAGTTCCTCTCCAAGTAGTTTTTAACCATGGTAAACATTTTAAAAGTGAAGTATTTGTTTAGTTATCTGCCAAACTTGGATTTACTCATGAGTTCTCTTCATCATACTACCCTCAATTGAATGGGCAGGTCGAAGCGATAAGTAAAGTCTTGAAAACCATGCTCCAGTGCACTGTCAATAAGCACAAAACTAACTGACATCACATGCTATTTTCAACACTCTGGGCATATTGCACGACTATCAAAACCACAATTGGCTTCACCCCCTTACATTTATTTCATGGTGTAGAATCCATCATTCCCATTGAATGTGAAATCTCAACACTGCGCACAACAATCAAGATTCTACCAGACACAACCTCGATGGAACAATGATTACTTAAGATGAGCTCCTTAGACGAAGATTGCCACACTTCCCTACAAAACAAAGAAGTGAAAAAGAAACAATCTAAAGCAGTCTTTGACTGCCACATGAACCTTTGATCCTTCAAAGAAGGTGATTTAGTGTTGGCCTACGATATCGCCCATGATGCTTTAGGCAAGGACCCTTTATCGTTCTCCATTGTCTCACTAAGGGAGCCTACACCTTGGCTTGCCCTAACAGATCCACCCTCAAAGACCTTGTCAACATGTTATACTTGAAGAAATTCTACCCATAAGCATATCCACCCTACCTTAGGATCTTCTTGTATTATCCTAGTGTTTTTAGTTTTTTTACCAAAAACCCTTCCACAACATAGGTATAATCCTTTGTCCTTGTTTTGAAAGATGACTCATCCATATTCTTACTACATTGGGGTCATAATCTTTCTTCGGCAGCTCAGACCCCTTACACCATAGAACATGTACTCCTTCACTCCAATGGTATATGCCTCGGTCCCACCACCAATAACCAAGATGAATATGTTTTCATCATTGGACTTCTTATAGAAGCTGGTCATTTCCATATTCATCACCTGAGCATTCTTATATATTCACAACTCATTGTTTTGTAGTTGAACAATGTGTATCACATCTTTGATCCATGCCTATATTGCAAGTACCTGCAAGTTAAAATTCTCACTACGAATTTTGAATCCATTACATTCACACACATTCCTAGAAGCCTAAACCACATCACATATACCATGGAGAATCAAGTGCTCAATTGGAATTTTTCACATTAAACATACACATACAATTATTTTCAACATTGATTCATCCCATATCAGAATAATTCAACAAAAACAAAAAAAACACATATACTCAAAAAACACAATCCATCACACACACACACACATGCACGCACACACACACACACACACATATATATACCCATTGTATCATAAATGTTTCCTCAAAGAGACATACACATCACCTGACCACACTCTCAGGCCCAAAATGTTACAACATGCCCTCATCATATACATCTAAGGAGCCTCACCTCCTCTAAAACAAAAATGTAGGATAACACCCATATGGTACAAACACCTAGGGTGCTTCTAGCTATGGGAAAACACCTACTGGAGGGTCCACTGGTGGGTCCCTCTCATTTGGTTGTACCTCCCCACCTGGAGGTACTCTTGGGGGCATATGTCATGTCACCAATACAATTACCACTTCTGCACGCAACACCAAAGACCGCCACTCATGGCATCCCCCAATACACTTCTAAAGCATTCGGTCATCCCAAATATCAGGCCACTAGTCCTAAAATGCCTCCTCTAACACCATCTCTAACCACCACTGCAAATCATCCATATCACCTCACACTGGGTCATGCAACGGGCCTGCTCGAGGATCATTAAACTGGCATCGTCACCTCACTTGCCCCTCCATCTCTCACTCCCTCTCGATCCCTTCTCGGGAAAAGTCGCTCTCTCAGTTGTTTGGCCCAAAAATTTCCAAAATACAATAAGCTCATTAGTTTTTTCACATAACCAATAATGATAGACAGAAAATTAGACATATAACACTCACATACCCCACTGGTCCCATAGCTCTCAAGGGAGTATCCTCATATCTGGATGGTGTCCGAAGTCCATTCCCAAGTAAGGATAGTCCAAAATAATTTGTGGGGTCTACCTCCAAACCCCCTCAAAAGCCTCAATAAAATAGTGACCCCCCTCCCCTCCTCCCTGTGTTACACACCAAAATGTCACACTTACGTGTCACATCTTTTACACACCTTAAGTGTCACAAAGTGTTGTAAAGTGTTGTACGCACCTCACTAAGTGTCGTATGCACTTTTACAAGTGTCATATGCACCTTACTAAGTGTCTCATGCACTTTACTGAGTGTCGTAAGTGTTGACACCATGACTAAATGTTGGTTGTGTTCCCTAAGCCATGGTGAATCAGAAAACATTGAGAAAATGTCAAAACCTAACCACATTCCCTAATTTTTTATTGTTGTTTTACCACTATTGCCCCCCTTCCCATGTATAGGGAGAATTAATTAATCAACCATGGGGGAGCGTTACTAATGCTCTATGGCCAGTTTTGGGGGATCGTTAGTTCAGTTAGAGCTAATCCACCTTTTTATGTGGGAAAAACCTAAGATACTTTTTTCTGATTATGGTCAAAGGATGACTCATACACTCGAGTCATCTACATTCCCTCCATTTTGGGTACTAAATCCTAACCTAAGGAGTAAACATCTCAACCATTCCCTTGAAATGTTATGGTGGTTAAACCTCTCAACTCTATATAAGTAAGGCCATTCATGGGTAAATGGGGGGGGGTCCATTGAAGCATCATCAATCCGATCTCAAGGAATTCATGCAAGGTCTGGACTAGAGAGCTTGGAGAATATTTTTGCAGCATAAAAGGTGATTTGTAAGTTCCTTCTTTATTGGATTTCCATTAATATAGTGTCTATGCTTAAGTGAAATCAGGTATAGATAGATTTAGTTCTTACCTAACAAGATCTAGTAGAAGTAGAAAGGTTTGGTTGCCTCTTCTTTTGCATGTCTCTTTGATCATTGAAGGAATTGGAGAAGCGATTTAAAAGGATGGAGCAACGAGGACAAACTTCGGGAAACAAGTAAGTCTCCCTTCTTCTATCTATAGGTTAGTGAACTAGATCTGCAACGAAAGTAGTAACCATTTGTTTCATGTCTAACTTAGATCATAGTTTGATCTAAGGAGATTTCAACCTATCCATAGGGGGAATTTCTTACAACACCATGCTGTATCAATATCTGTCCCATCACTGTAGACGAGGATCATGAGAAGAAGGTAGGTCCAATATCACCTTCAGGCACAACAATATCACCCGCTCTAGGAAGAAATCATAGAGGACTGGCCCAACTGCAAAATACCCCGACATCATCCCATCACATTGATCTAGTTGAGTCACCATACAAGTGCACATTATACATTTTTTATGCATACATATGTCTGACCATCTCCCTCTCCATTATAGACACGTTTTCCCTGAAAATACTATGGTTCCCCATTGACCCAAAAATCCTCACTACCAAAGAAAAAAACACCTCGATCTCCAGTGAATCAATAGCCCCTATATTATTTCACCCCCCGTGAGAGGCCTCTCATGCGAACAATGTCACCTAGCCATCGTTGTCATGGTCTCCCTTAATAGAATCTGCGACATGGCCTCCAACTCAACCCTCTAGAATGGTAGCCATGTGATAAAATAAATAGCCATATCAGTCAACATATGAAGATTATAGCCCCACACGATAAACAACTGTAATTGCAGAGTCCACATCCTAATGATGAACTATTGGAGCAACTCTTGTGACTGTATGAGTGAGCAATAAAAAAAATGCAATAAACCTGCCTGAACCAATCTTCACAAAATTTGGGTATCCTTCTCCTCCTCCCTCTGAAGAGACTCCTAGTCTCTCTCCCTCCATCTGATTGACATAATGTCGTCGTAAACCTGCACCCAAGCCAAAAATTAATCCAGGTCACATAATTACATTACGAAATCCACATAAACCACACAAAAATTAATTTCCACCATTGCGCTTGTTTCACATACAGGCGCACACATCAGTGCGGTTGTATCATAGAGAATCGCACACATATGGAATGGTTGTTTTCCATACACCTATGCACATACTACGCGACTATTGTCTATACAACTGCACACATCCTATATGATTGTTTTCCATACAATTGTACACACCTCGTGCACATCCTACGCGATTGTTTTCTATCCATTCACAAAATTTCTACGTGACTTCCACATTGGCAGTCGCACGTTAAAAACATGATCCCTCGTGCACTATTGTGTGGGAAAAACCACCATAGTTGCACACATTGTGATTGACTATGACAATTTTTCTCATGCAACAATGCACAAGAAACCAAGTTTTACCCACATAGATCCACCTAACCCAACGAACAATGACCGTACAACCCCCCATCCCATCTAAAATTGAACTAAACTATGAATGAGGTTGAGGGCACTCACCAGACTCTCTCACACATCCAACTGGTGTCCTCAAGCWCTCACAATGCTCACCAATGCACACAATAAAGCAATTATCCCTCAACTTGCATAAGTACAAATGAGGTTGCATTGTGACCCCCCGCCCCCTCCCCCGCCCATATATACGCCCCCTCCAAAAACTTTGAACCCTTCGTTCTAAAGCCCAAGAGCTCCATTTGTCACATCATTTGTGGCAGAACCATTGATACATTGTCCCTTGTTGGTATCACTTGTTTGTCATTTTACCATGAAGTCCCAAGATGCCCTCACCCAACTCCGGGCATAGGTACACACACTCATTATCATTTTAATCAAATTCATGTCATATATTCTTTAATTTTTAGATATGTTTCACGTCAGGTATTTGATGTTTGTGTGTGTAGTTACTTGATACAGTAGTCTTTCACCCATCCAATCATAACTGTATTTCGACCCCTTCAAGTATATGTTCACAACTGGCATGTTCTTAATCCCTTTGCAAAAATATGCATATCCAAGTCATACCCCTTGACATTCACCTTTAGGACCCCCACATCCGGCTCTACTGTACCCCCACCTCTGTTGCATTCAAGTATTGTTATTTGGTAGCATTCTCACCCCCATGAGTTTTCCCACATATATTTACCCCCTGGAAAATTGACACTCATGTTGTTCTATCCATTAGGTTTAGGATTCCTGGTAGCACTACACCCCAGAGCGAGAACCACATACTTCTTTCCTATCATCTTGCTAAACTACCCCATTATGGACTCCCACTTCATGTTTAGTTGGTTACATCAAATGCACTTCCACACTATCATTAACCCTCCATATCATCCACCATTAGTTCCCCATCCACAATATCATCCTCCATTCACCTACTTGGTACAAAAACCCACCAATGGGGCCCCCACCCCTCATCAGTTACATTGCACCACTTGTGCACCAAGAGGGCCAAGACATCATTCACCGGGGCACATGTTTCTGTATATGTACTTTCATCCCAATCATTCTTGATTAATTTGGTAATTGTATACAACACATTTCAAGTTCCAACAAGTAGAGTAGATTCTTTTCATCGCCCCCAACAACGTATTTTTCCTTGGCTCACAACAACCCATACCGCCCTTGGTTGGGGAATTCCACTTTCATCACCATATTTGCAAAGATATTCATATCATGGCCCAAATACCGACTATCACCGACACCCTTGTCACAAATATCCACATTTTGACCTATCATCCATTCCTTTACAGTCTCACTTATTCAACAAATGACCCAATATCTAGTCATCCCCCTGACACCAGATCATGTTTTACGATTGATGCCATCATTCCATTTCCCCCAACCAAGAGAAGTTCTCGAGTCCCATACATCTTGAACATTGTTCATGTCACCATTCCATCCATCGTCTCCTCAATTCAGTCCCCGATACCTGTTTGATCTAATCGATGCTAAGAATCCCTTTGCTTCTTGCAGTCATGCCCTTTTTCTTTCGACGTCAGCACAAGTTTCCAATAAGGTGGCATTATCTTGGTTCTCATTCCCTTATTAATGAATAGTTTTGGACAAAACAGAAAGAGTCTTCATCGTTTTTTGATGTCATTGACCCCCATAACATTCGACTCTAGCAATGTTCCATGTTACAGTGGGTCTTACTATGAAACCATTGTAGTTTTTAGTAATCGCCAAATACCTATGAATTTGCTAGGCCATCAATGCCTCAAGGTTGTTCATACCTCAATTCAGAGCCCATTGAGTAATCATAACCATCATCTGTCATTTTTTTGCGCTCCTGAGGGCGCTGCAGACATCTACTTCATCAACAATATTCAGTTTCTATCATTTCATTTATGGTTTCATGACACGAGCATGGGGCATGCCCACCTCGTTTATACCCAGATATATATTTCATTTTTTGGAGAATACTTGGTTCCCCTCAATATCCCCTTTTCCTCCAAAGGATCGCTCTTATAGTCCTCTCATACAATAGCTACAACTCTTATATTCCCAAAAGAAAAAATGATGTATTTTGTCTATACATATGCTCCTAACCTCACACAGTAGGGGGCATCTATTATCACCAAAAAATTGCTCACAAGCAATACAAACAATGGTCGAAGAAATTATTATCACAAACACAACATACTTCCAGCATTTACAGAACCTACTTCAACAAGATGAAAAAACTATATAAAAAGAGCCATGAATTTCTATGCATTTCCACCAAATTCAGCACATCCACATCCACATGGATAATCAAAGCGCTGAACATGCACTTTGCATGGTCCGCGTGACTGTCACTTATTCAACTCGTGTAGATGCGAAAACGACACATTTATGGATTTGGTCATGCCTCAACCACTTTTAGGTTGAAGTGAATCAAGACAAGACCCCAAGATTGACCCAAAATTTCATCTTAGGATGTCTGGAAGGATGGGATTTACCTCTAAAGGCCTTCCATTCACAGTTGGAACATATTATGAAATATCTTGCTATTTTCCTATAAATACATGACCATTGGATGTTAAAAAGGAAGGAATTGATTGTATTATTATGCTTCCCATTTTATTTTAGAGAATCCATCTATTCTCTTGAGAGCTATTTGAGCAATCATAGCATTTGGTAAGCTTCTCACCTCTTGAGAAACTGGACCAATAAGTTCTTCACCATTGTTAGTCATAGATAGGAGAGTCAAGCTCTATTTTTGGGGGACTCAAGAGCCCTCCCAAGGAGGAATAGGGGATCCATAGTCCCACTTTTCTCCTTTGGTGTTCTTAATTCAAAGATCACTTGTCATTTGGGTAGTTATCTCTTGCGTCAATTTCATGCATCTTTTAGAATTTATATGTGCTTAGTTTGTTTTCATTTCTTGGTTGTTTGTTTTGTTATTTACTATCTTGTGGATTCACTAATCTACTAATAATTTATGTGTTGTCTTGTTGGTCCAATGAGACACTTAAGGGTCCTCTTTTCTCTCACTCAAGTGACCAAAAAGACCCAACATATTTGATCCCTCTTGATTTCATAAATCCAAGATAGAAATAAATGACACTTCACATTATGCCAAATCATCACCTCTACTAATATAAATAATCCATACCATGACAATTTTTTTAAAGGTTAGAAAAGGGAACCATATTCTTAATAATTTCTTTATCTTTCATTATATTAAGACACACATATAATTTAGACAAATTTATATATACAATATGTCAAGTTATTTTTATTGATTATTAATTGATAAAACCTAATTCCTATATGCCAAATCGATTATCTCGATATAAATCTATATTAATATTTTAATCTTTTTAATCATAATATTTAATTTATATTAATATTTTAAAGTTTTTTATCACAATATTTAATAAATAAGTGATTAAAATAAAACTATATTAATTATTTTCAAAATAAATTAAATTTAGAATAATTTATTAATCCTAACACTTGTATTAATTATTCATCAAATAATTCAAATTTAATATTTATTAATTATAACATTTATTTATTTAATCATTTATTAATCCTAATATTTATTTTTATAATATGGCATTTGACTTTTTACGTTCATTTATTAATCTAACCATTTATTAATGTAACGTTTATTTTTATCATATAATATGGCATTTGACTTTTAGATTCATTTATTAATCTAACATTTATTAATTATAACATTTATTTTTATCATATAATATGGAATTTGAATTTTAAATTCATTTATTAATTTAACATTTATTTTTATCATATGTCATATAGCATTTGACTTTTTTGTAAA
>JASDQU010102716.1:162678-181284 GCA_032191745.1 Picea mariana
TATATATATATATATATATATATATATATATATATAAGAGGGAGATCTATTGATTGTGAGTTTCATCCTTTTTACATTTTTAGAATTTCTTTTATGTGTTTTAGGTCTTGAATGATTGTGTTGTATTGTTCATAATAACACACATATATGAATACATTATTTGTTTACTTTTTCACATTTACCTAATCATATTAAGAAATTACTTTAATTCTATGTAATTACCACTTTTGAATGATTAACAAGAATTAAAAACCACATTTAAATGATTAACAAAAATTAGAAACCACATTTAAATGATTAACACGCTCTACCTCTACCTCTAACTCCTTACCATCTATTTCAGGTATCATATGGGTTTTGTTCCTGCTTTGAAAGCTACCCAATCAATATTATAGGTCTCGCTTTTGAAGTTGCACACTCGCGTTTGGAGTTGCACACGAGCTAAGGTGACAAAGTCGCCCTGTTGGATTTTATGTCTTACCTAAACGACATCGAACAACATTCTCTTTCTCTTAGAAAACAAGACACAATACAATGCTTTCACAAACACAAAAACCCTACCCACGTATATTAATAAAGAAAATTTTATTTCTTCAATTAAATTGATTAAAAAAAAATTATTTTTTGGTACACAATATCCAGGGTTTTAAACATCAATGATTCACAAATCAAGTAGTCAATAATTTAAAATGATTTTATGATAAATTTATTTATTATTTGTATTAGCACAGCCACAATGACCAGGATTAGCATATTTTATTTACAAACACTAAATAAAATGTATGCTAGGGTTTATGCTAAAATTAAGATTTTTAAATTAAATAAGCCTTTCTATGGGTTCATCAGCCACAATTATGTGGCTGTGCTATTAATAATATATAGTTAAAAAAACAAAAAATCTGACTACTCCGCAATGTTTTGGTGTCATATAATTTGCCCCTGCGAAAAACCGAAYCASTGGCCTATCCTTTGTCGCATCACATTGCATGTCTCATGCCCTCACCGTGTTTTATATAGAGCCTATCGGCTTCGTGAATTCAGTGACTCTRGTTCTCTTTCCCATCCATATTACAGAGATCCCGGAGCATTGCAAGCTTTTGATTCCTCCTCTGCCTTTCTCTTATTTCGGCAACGCCGTCCAATCCATTAATACCACGGTCACGGCCGGGGAGCTCCTTGCGGCCGATATCTCTTCCGCAGCGTCGTTGCTGCACCGAATCATATGGCCACACACCGATGCCCATATTAGGGCCGAGCTGCAAAGATTTAGCCAGCACCCCACTCTATCGAAGCTGGATGGAACAATTCGAGATAACAGTGTGTTGATCGGGAGTTCTCCGATATTTCCGATGTACGACAACGACTTCGGATGGGGAAGGCCGTTGCGTGTAAGGAGTGGTTGGGCCAACAAATTGGATGGGAAAGTATCTGTATATCCAGCGAGGGAGGGAGAGGAAGTGTCGATCTCGAGATTAGCTTATTACCTCCTTTCATGGCCGCCTTGGAGTCCGACCCGCAATTTCTTTTTCCCATCTGTGATTAGAACAAAATCAGAAAACACTGATGATGCAGTGAGCAGGCTTAGAGAACAATAATCCAAGCATCATTTTGCCATGATACCAAAATAGACAGCATTACCGTTTTTCGTTAAGAGTTTTCTACTAAGCTACTTTTATGAAATCTTTTCTTCGCATCTACAATCAACAATCAATCAGCCCGGTCAAAGCAAGGAATTTTCAAAGTTTATTGAATTTTATTTACGAATGAGAAAATCTAATCTTTCCTTTTACAATTAGTGTGGTCAAAATGTCAATTGGGTGTAGTTTTGATAGTTGTGAGGAATGATTATTATTCTTCCCATCCTGGTTCAATTCTCATAATGACATGAATAAAGTTTATATGAGTATGTTGTAATGGTTTTGAGTCGGGTTTCTTGGCTTTAGAGCCTATATGTATTGGAAAATTGTCTTTGATTCTTAATTGAGACTCTTAAACAGTCTTGACAACCTTAAATGTTTACTTCACAGGCGTGTCACAATACATTTTCCTCTAATTTTTGGATACAATCTTGTATGCAATGAATTTGGACAAAGACACTAGCATAGTTGACTATAATGATGGAGTTGTTTCTACATCATATGTTTCATATTTTTTCTGGATTTGGAATGCAATTTGATCATCATTGAGAATACATATATATTTCACTGATTTACTGCTTGTTTGGGATTTTTGGATTTCTATTACATTTTTAATCATTTATTTGGGGAAATCGTAATAAGAATGGATCATTTTGATTGATGAAATCATAATAAAAATAAATCTTATTGAGTTATATATTATTATTATACATTATTTAATTGTTTTAAGTTTTAGGTTTTTTTTAATCTAAATTTAATGATATAAATCTGATATGAATTACAATTTTATGTTATTTAAATTGTATTTGTAAATAAATCTAAAAAATCTAAAATATAATTTTTTATAATAAATATAAAATTAAAATAATAGTAAACCTTCGTTTAACTATTCTACGTTTTAAACAAATAAGTTGTATCCTTTCCATTTAATCTAAATTTAATGATATAAATCTGATATAAATTACAATTTTATGTTATTTAAATTGTATTTGTAAATAAATCTAAAAAATCTAAAATATAATTTTTTATAATAAATATAAAATTAAAATAATAGTAAACCTTCGTTTAACTATTCTACGTTTTAAACAAATAAGTTGTATCCTTTCCATTTCTCTAGGTGTATCCACGTGACCATCATGATTTTATTGAAGAGACAGTGACCTTCATGATTTACAGTGTAGGAATTTAAGCATTTTCCTCTACCTTGATGACAGCTTTGCAGGATTTCAAAAAATTCCATCGTTGAGAGGAGAGGTTTTCAATCTGCGTTCTTTGAAACGTTTTTATGATTTAATTAGTTTTCTTGTTCAGATTCAGAATGTGTCAGAAGAATAGTTGGCTTTATCGACAAAATCACGTGGAATCTCATTTTTTCAAAACATAACTTAGATTTTTAAAGGACGTGGTTGGATAATTATCATCTTTTCTTATCAAAATTTTAATAAAATATAATATTTTTTTAAATCAGTTTTATTTTGAGTTTTCACTAATTCTTTTAAAAAGTATCAATGCTTTTCATAAAATTTTAATATTTTTTAAATCAATTTTATTTTATAAAATTTTTAAAATAATGATGATTAATTTTATAAAAATTTTAAAATGATGATTAATGTTTATTAAGATAGAATTGGTTTATAAAATCTTATGAGGATAAGTGATTACTTGTGATTTTTTAGAATTTTGTTTACATTAAGAGAAGCTTTCCAAAATCACCCTACTTTTGTTGAGTTAAGATGTTAGGAAGGTTGGTAGTGTGACAAATATTTTGAAAATGAAATTTAATATGTTTATAGACTCCACAATTTAAGAGAAAATGTTTTTTTATCTTCAACCTTCTTAATGTCACAAAGGTGATACACTCTTTCATTCGATGACATTTTAGGAATTGAACAACGCCCAATTATTAATTTTTTTTTTTTTTTTAACTTTAGACACTTTTCATTTGAACATATTTCCTTTAACATTACATCCATTTTAGTGTTTATATGTTTTATTCACTTTTATTTGAGAGAACCTAAATTTGCAACCCAATATATAAAAGACTATTATTTTCAACTTTTGAATGATCATTTTGTTGCAATAAAAATAGAAAAGATTGTTGCCTTTTCAATTCTTTGAATGATCATTTTACTATTTGGAATTCAATCATGAAATAGGATAATGATTTTCACTATTTGGAACTTATAATGAAATGGGATAATGATCTTATGGAAGGTTTTATAATTGATGGTTATTTTAAGGTTTCACAATTTTTTATACTTTCTTATAAAATAAATGTTACACATGTATATTGGGACTTGTTTTGTTAATTAATTTTTGCTATGAAGGAACTTCTTTGAATCCAATAATTTTAGTGAAGAAGCTGAATTTAACGTGGATTAAGTTACCAGTAAGGAAAACCATGGTCATGATGGCGTCAAGGATACTAGTTTTCTGGACTAAGAATGATAAGTCTCTTTGCTATTGTTTTTTATAGTTTCTTAGGTTGTCTCTAAGTACAATCATGTTTCTCTGGGTTAGTCTGATATTAGTTTTATTGTTTACTAGTTATATGTATAGTTTATATGAGGCTCTGAATCTTTGTAAATGATATAGATACAGTGGTGAAATTTGGAGTGTAAGGTACCAGATGTAATATAATATGCAGAAACATGAATATTCAACATATATCAATTGAACAACAAAATATTGAGAAGATAAATACCATAAATAATACCTTTATTCAAAGAAAAAAAGTTCAATTGCCTCTTCGAAGGGACAACCTCCAACGAAGAAAAAATCTATTACAATAATTCTCAAGACAAAGATCTCTCATGCCTCCTATTCTTATTTATAGTAATTCTATATTCTAAAGAACATTATAGAGGAAGATATTTCCAGAAGCAGAAGCTTCTATTAGATTTTCTTACATTGACTTGTTCAGATTTATTAAATAGGTCTTATTAACTAATGACAACCTTTATTACAGGAAAAATATATTATTCTACCTGCGTGAGGGGTTAGGGAGATTAGGTCCCTAACATTCCCCCCCCCCCTTGAAGAACAACCTTCTCCTCAAGGATTTAGATGAGGAAATTTTTGTAGAATGGTGGTCGGCTCCTAGGTGGCATCTTCCGGAGTTGTATCTTTCCATTGAACTAACACTTCCTTGATGGTGTGTTGATGTAGATGATGCTCATGCTGATCCAGGACTACTTGTGTCTACAACCAAATGGAACCTTCTTCATCCAACTCAAGTAGACTGGTTTGAGTTTGGAACTTAGTGTCAAACAATTTCTTTAAGCATGAGACATGAAAAATGAGATGGAGCTTATAATGACTAGGAAAAGTTAACTGATAGACTGCTGACCCCACTTGCTTGAGAATTGTATAAGGACCATAAAATTTGGTAGAAAGTTTCTGACAATGTTCAACATTGAGTGAAGTCTTCTTATAAGGTCACATACGGAGAAACACCTAGTCCCCTTCAACAAATTGACTTTTAGAATGACCTTGATCCGTTTGTTGCTTCATGCAATTCCGAGCCATAGCCAAAAAAATTTTGAGGGTACACAGAATGGCCTCCCTGACTATAAGATTCTTGTCAACCTCCTCAACCTTTGAGACAACTGGAATGTATGAGAGAACTAATGGTTCGTTTTGGTTGTAGACAACTTCAAAAGGAGTTATGCGAGTAGTTGTATGATAAGAGGTGTTGTACCACCATTCAGCTAGGGGTAACCACTAAACTCACTGGTTTTTTCAGTCATATGAAAAACATCGCAAATATGTTTCCAAACACTTGTTAACAACTTTTCTTTGGCCATCAGTTTGGGGTTGATAGGTGGTGATGAGATGTAATTATTTTCCCTGGAGCTTGAACAATTCTTGCTAAATTTTATTGGTGAAAGTGGGGTCTCTGTCAGAAACAATAGAATGAGGAATCCCATTAAGTTTTAAAATATTATCCATGAAAATTTGAGCTACGATGGAGGTTGTGAATGGGTGTTTATGATCCAAGTGGAGATTGGTGGCCACCCAACTGTTTCAAATTCCACTTGGTTCATCTTGATAGTTTTCAATTCAACATGTTTCTCTGTAATGGTGACATCTCTTTGTAATTGTGGGTTCTTCACTTCTATGGCTGTCTTGAAGCCCTACAAAGAATCCAGGTGGATATTGGTGTCTGCCCACCTATTCCATTTGGTTTTTTTTGGCATTTTTCATGTCAATACATCTTTCTATACTTCTAGGGCCGTTTTGAGGCCCTAAACAACGTTTTTTGGGCTTGCCATAATCAAACTATTAATGTAGTCATAGTTTGACAACATAATGTGTAGTTATTGAAAATAAATTTCCAACGGGCCATCACACACCTAAAATAAAGATTGTATGAAAACGTTATCACTTTGGGAAGTTGATGTACTAACTTACCCCAACGAGGCTCACATGACTTTTGGTGCTTCATCTTCTAGGGTTAGGTTTTTGTATGTCTATGGTTTTGACATTCTTGTTTATTGTAAAAAGGCCTTCAGAGCCTCATTGTACTCATGTTCTTGAGAATGAACATAACCGTCACATCTTTTCTCAGAGATAAGCTACCACCATTCTAGCGAGTTCATTCACTCTATATTTTTACAGTCTCTATACATTTATTTCATTAATATAAATAAGGTATTGTTGTATTTCTATGTTTCTAGAAATAATTGGGTATATTTCATTGTAATATCTCTTCTTTCATTTCGTTCTGAAAATAATATGGATCAATGGTATTAGTGAAAGATTCTCTTGATCGTTTTTCAATGCATGTCCCCAATGAGGTCTGAGTATATAAAGTTAGGTCTCGAGCTTGTATCTCTTGAGGAAAATATTTCTCGCACACCCAAGAAACCCTCCATGGTGGAAGAAAATAAAAACGACGGAGCAGAAGATTCTATTAACATGTTGCTTGAGCAAGCTCTTGTGTGATAGAGGGACAAAATGATGGAGAATTTTTCCCACATCCTTCAACGCCTGATGATAGAAACAAGTGCATATTCATCAAGTGACCGCTTTGGAGGAACCTCTCCCTTCAAGGTACAAGTTAATTTTTATATTCTCGTATTTGAAGGTCAGATAGATGTGGATGCCCTATAAAAATGGTTAAATTTGCTAGAAGGTTATTTCTCTGTTCACAATTTTTCTGACAAGGAAAAGATCACCTTTGCACTCCTCAAGGCTCTCTCCCATGTCAAACATTGCTGGGAAACTTACTGGGAGAAACATTCCACAGAGAAATCAGGAATATATGGGGCCGAGCCAACTTGGGATTTTTTTGTGGATGTAGTCAAGGAACAATATTACCWTGTTCATAACTATGAAGACCAATACATGAGATGAACCACACTACAACAACAGAGGGGAAAAACGGTGCCATAGTTCACAAATATTTTCCATACCTTTCACACCAAGTTGGGTATCAAAGACTCTAAGCGACATCTAGTTCTGAAATACYGTGGGGCTCTACATAGGTACATCCAAGCCTAAATGGATTTCCTAAATATCTCATCACTAGGAGATGCCTATTGATATGATGTCAAAATCGAGCATAAATTTAGGCACTAGAACAAATGGGAGTTCGGGTATGCAAATCCAAAACAAACAAAGAATGATAAATATGGCCCTAACCAACAACCTCCTGACAACCATTCCAAGACACAGGAAAATAAGGGTAAGGGAAAGATGAATAATGACCTTGGGAAGTGGTGTGAATTCCACAAAATCCCCTGGCACAACACTGATGAATGTCGCTCAAAATAGTCATTGGTGGTCGAGATCAAAGACAAAGAGACAAACCTTGATTCATAATATGATCCAAAAAATAATGAAGAAAGGAAGATCATCGACACAAACCCCATTGCTACCATCACGACCACAACAATTCAACTAGAATAACCAATAGATCTTGAAGAGGGGGAGCACCTCTTCCCCTCACAGATGTGGTGGAAAGGGACCTTGTTGCATTTCATTATTGATAGTGGAAGCCATAAGAACCTCATCTCAGTCAAGGTCGTTAAACAATTGGGGTTGTCGACAAAACCACACCCGCAACCTTACAACATTGGGTGGCTTTGCTAGCGACGAAATCTTCATGCCATCCATAAGTGTCGCCTGTCATATGGAATCCAACCCTTCAAGGATGAGGCAGTGTGTGATGTTGCCTCTATTGATGTATGTGATTTTGTTTTGGGCCAACCATATATGTGGAAACGTCATGTTGTTTATGAGTCTCGACCCCATAGTGTCATTATTACTCTGGGGGGTTCAACTCTACAAGATACTAGAGGTAGTTCCAACTATTGTTCCATCAAACCAATTCCGCAAGGTAATCTCTCATACTACTAAATTCAACCTCTTCACAATCTATTCAGAGGATGAACATAAGACCACTACAACCATTGGAGCCTCGACACCTTCTATCCAGTAGAAGAAGATTGCAAAAGGGAAAGAAGATATTACTTCTTCACCTACAATGGTGCCTACAGAATGCCCTATCAAGCCAAGATACAACATGTTGGTGGAACAAATTTAACCCTACCAGCAACAGGTTCGTGACATCCTCCCATAGACCAAGCAACGCAACTTCTCCAGCAAGGAAAGAAATTCACCAAGATTCAGATTCAACAAATTCTTTCCCCTCTTCCCTGGAAACTCAACACAAATGATACCATTGCTTCCTAAGAGGGGAGGAATGATACAGGTAGATATTGGTGGCCACCCACCTATTTCAAATTCCACTTGGATCATCTTGACAGTTTTCAGTTCAACACGTTTCTTTGTAATGGTGACATATTTTTGTAATTGTGGGTTCTGTATTTTCGGGGTTGTCTTGAAGCCCTACACAAAATCCAGGTGGAATTGGTCGCTTCCCACCTATTCCAACTGGCTTATTTTGGCAGTTTTAATGTCAGCACATATTTATGTACTTCTGAGGTCGTTTTGAGGCCCTAAACAATATTTTTTTGTCTTTCCACAGTCAAACTATTGACAAAGTCAAAGTTTGATGAAATCATGTGTAGTTATCGAAAATACCTTTCCAATGGGCCATCACATACCTAAAACAAAAATAATATGAAAAAGTTACGACCCCAGGAAGTAGATGTACTAACTTACCCCAACAAGGCCCACATGAATTTTTGCGCTTCATCTCTTAGGGTTAGGTTTTTTGATGTATAGGGTTTTGGCATTCCTATTTGTTGTAAGAAGGCCTTCAAAGCCTCATTGTACTCATCTTCTTTTGAATGATCGTAGTCGTCACATATATTCTCAGAGATAAGCTACCACCATTCTAGTGAGTTCATTTAATATGTATTTTTACAGTCTCTGTACATTTCTTTCATTAATACAAATCATGTATTATTGTATTTCTCTGTTTCTGGAAATATTTGTGTGTATTTCATTGTAATATATCTGGATTCATTTCTTTTTGAAAATAATCTAGATCAATTGAAGAGCACATAAATGATCATATTTGGAAGTACGATCGACTACCACCATAATGAATAACTTATTTCCCATTTTAGGTAGGCCAACAATGAAATCCATAGAAATATCCCTCTAAATAGTAGGGGGAATTGGAAGTGGTTGGAGTGTGCCTAGGGATTTGACTGTTTCTCCATTGTTGCATTGAAAAACATCTTACTCAACCACAAAGGTATGTATGTCATGTTTCATACCATTCCGGAAAAAATAATGTTTGATCCTTTCATAGGTTTTGGTAAACCATGAATGCCCATCTTTGGGTGAAGGATGAAGCTTTGAAAGTACTGTGGATTTAAGTTGTGACTATTTGCTTAAATACAAACGAACTTTGTAGCGAAGTTCTTTATTGATCCAAGAGTACCCTAGAGAAGCTAGAGAATGGTGTTGCAATTGTTAGATTAGGTGAGAAAGTTTTGGTTCTTGCAGCCATTCATGGAAAACAACTTGGAGCCAAGATGGTAGAAGGAAGGAGAGGGAAAAGAGGGACCCTTCTTCTTCATACTTCCTAGAAAGAGTGTCAACAACCACATTTTATTTTCCCTTATTGTAAAATATCTCATAATCATATCCAAATAGCTTGGTCACACATTTTTGTTGCTATGGGGATGAAATTTGTTCTTCCAGAAAATAATTGAGGCTCTGATGACCAGTTTTAATTTGGAAGTGTTTCCCCAATAGATAAGGATGCCAGAGATCCATGGCATGTAGAATAGCCAACATTTCCTTGTCATAAATTGATTGGACCAAATGTATCTCCAAAATTTGTTTTCTAGTGAAAGCCAAAGAACTACCATGTTGCATGAGGATTGCCCCAATTCCTTTCACTGAAGCATCGCAATCTAGGACAAAAGTATTCAAGAAGTCAGGAAGGGTTAGGATAGGAGTTGTGCACATAACCTCTTTCAAGGCATGGAAGGCTTGAACAACTATTGCATTCCAAGTGAAATAATTCTTTTTAAGGAGAGCGGTGAGAGGTGCTGCAATTTTCCCATAATTCCAAACAAACTTGCAATAATAGCTTGTTAAACCTAGAAAAATCATGCAAGATATTAATAGTTTTAGGGAAATGCCAATCCCACATAGCTTCAATTTTCTTAGGATCCACCCATACACCATCCTTGCTGACAATATGACCCAAGTAATCCACTTCTGAGGCTCCAAAGGCACATTTCAATTGTTTGAGAAAAATTTGGTGTCGAGAGAGTACATGCAAAACTTGATCCACATGGTAGAGATGGGTGGTCCAAGTTTTACTATGGATGAAAATATCATAAAATAAAACTGAGACAAAATGATGAAGAAAACGATGGAAGACATGAATCATGAGACTTTTGAAAGTGGAGGGAGCATTACACAGTTCAAAGGGCATTACCAAGAACTCATAGTGACCCTCATGAGTTTGAAATGTAGTTTTATAAATGTCGTTTTCTTTCATATGTATCTGGTGGTATCCAGAACGTAGATCAAGTTTAGTAAAGTACTGAGAACCACTCAATTCATTCAAGAGATCATCAATGCCAAGAATGAGAAAATTGTCTTTGACGGTGAGTTTTTTGAGGGTGAGAAAGTCTAGACACATGCACCAAGTTCATTCTTTCTTGAGTAACATAACCATAGGAGAAGAATAGGGGCTGGTACTGGAAAGGATAACACCCGCTTCGAGCAATTCTTGAACAATTTTCTCAATTTCATTATTTTGGGTAAAGGGATGATGATAAGGGCGAACATTGGGAGGAAGAGTACCCATGACAAGAGGAGTGGAATGATCAGGACCACCACAAGAAGGAGGAATTCCATGGGGAGTGGAAAAAAAAACTTGTTGTTTGGAAAGGATATATTGGAGGTCAGGATGCATAGAGGGTGTCATAATTTCTTGAATAGAATGGAGTTGGGAAATAATGACCGAATGACCTTTTTTGAGGATATTTTCCATTTGATGTGAACTGATGATATCAAGGGAGCCTGTTGTGATGCCTTGGAACTTATACTACTGGACCTCTTATTGGAATTGCATGGTTAATTCCTCCAAATCCATCAGGATGGGTCCAAGAGTGTGTAACCATTCTACACCAAGAACAATGTCACAACCTCCCATGTCGATGGAAAACATATGATATTTCAGATTGTGCTAACCAATTTGGAGACACACATTTTCACAACGCCTCCCACATTTCATGAAACCTCCATTGGAAATCATGATTTGAAAGTTATTGACTGCATGGATATAGAAATTGGTTTCTTGGGCAATGCGAAAATGAATAAAATTATGAGTGCTACCACTGTCAATTACTATTATGACCTTTTAATGCTTAATGTAGCCCATTAGGTTGAAGGTTTTAGGAGTAGAGAAGCCAGTGACAAAATTTAGTGAAATGACATGTTCAACTTTTGGGGGCTCAAAGGGTTGAGTAAGATCAATTGTCTCTGGTAACTCTGCCACAGGGGGAGCCTCTACCTCTTCTTCAAAAACATCCTCAGAGATGGCCATAAAGAACTTATGTTCCTTACACTTTTTCCCCAGAATTTGTTTTTCATCACAATTATAACAAAGGCCCTTGAGTTGGCATTCAACAATTTCTTCCCAGGTCAATTTATGAATCTTGAGTGGAGTGGGAGGAGGGGTGGGAGTGGAGGGTTTAGGGTGGGCAATAAAGGAGGGTTTTCTGTTTTGAAAAGAGACAACCTGTTGTTCTTCCTTATCTCTTTTAGTAGCTTCCACCCAAGTCTTAGGGAAATCCATTAGGATGTGGGAACATATATCATCCTTGAGACCACTGATAAAGCATTCCTGAAAAAAAGAATCTGACATTCCCTATGCACAAAAATCCAAACCCTCAAAGGAAGATATAAAGTATTCAACTATGCTAGATTGTTTAAACTTGGTCAAACGACCTAAATGATGGGTGTCCATGTCAAAGTGTTCATAAATATCTACAACAAATTTCTTTCCAAGACACATACCCTTGGAGGGAATTTTTTCTTCATTCCCACAATTGCCATCATTCATGATCTAGATGAAGAACACCATACAAGAGTTTGGCCAACTCATCAGTAATGTCATTCAAAGAGAAATAGTGTTCCATTTGAGTGACCCATCCTGTGGAATTCGAGCCATCAAATTTGTTCTCCTCCTCTCTAGGAAGACGCAGGTCTCACTGAAAGTGGTTGGAATGAAAGGATGTGGAATTGGAGGATTCAGTACCTTCGGGGTTATAAGGTGGTGCAGAAGAGAAGGGATCTTGGGATTTCTTAAAAAATGTGTTCAAGTTATTCACTGCTTCTTGGTATTGCTGGCATACGGTTTTCAAGTGGGTTACTGAGGCAAGAAGTGTTTCTAGTGAGAAAAGATGGGAAATTATGTGAGAAATATTGGAAGTAAGGACAACGATATCAATATTATTTTTCTCATTAACTTTTTCTAGAGAAGTGAGGCATTGCTCCCAGCCTTGGTTGTGGGTGTGGGGAATTAGGAGGGGAAAGGGGTTGCTGGGGAATGGTACCATGATGATAAATGCAAAGAGAGGAAGAAAATCGGATAGGTGCCAAATAAGGGTGCTGAGAAGGGGTCGGGTTCACCGTAAAAAAAAAAGATTAAAATTTATAGGTACCACTGTGATCAAGGAAAAGAAATGAATCCAATGGGATAGGTCTCAAACAATGGTGTGGGAAGGACCCAATTTTTTTTTTTAACTCTTGCAAAGTTATACTCCAATTTGAATAATACTACTATATCGAAATGCCCAAATTCTTAAAAGACAAAAATGTGTAGTAATTTCACAACCAGAATGCAAGAGGAAAGGTTGCGTGGCCAAAATATCCATTATGTTCCTTTTCTAGCATGTTCCCCTAGGTTAGGGTTTGCAGGGTTCCTATGGACAAGGGTTTCCTTGTGCTATAGCTCTTTGATATACATGCAGGGTTGAACAATAGTACTTGGCCCATTATCTCAGGGCACCAACTAAGAAGCCTCGATCATACCCTTAGTTGTACTACCTAATTACCCAGGTACTAGAGAGTATCTTTCTGAGTGTTGTACTCGATGGTACTAAAGTAGTGAGGGGGGAAATCAATTTATCTAGGGCTAGTTTCAAGAGACCTAGGTGAATCTCGATATACCTATTGCACTTGGGAGTGATGGTCGTGTACAAATTTTGTCTGATGTGATACAAATCAAGGGGTAACAATAAGGGTTATAGAGGTTTCCAACAAGGGTGAAACTTTGGTTTCTAGGAAACCCCATGAAACTAGTTGTATCACCTTCTTGTAGTCTTCCCCACTGTATTTTTACAGGTTGAACGAAAAATATTTGTGCTTTAAAGAAGTCGACAATACACATCTCTACCTTGGAAAAAACATTACCCACAATTCCTGCCAAGGAAGGTGCTTTGGTACCACTTGTAAGGTACCAGATGTAATATAATATGCAGAAACAAGAATATTTAGTAGATATCAATGGAACAACAAAATATTGAGAAGAGAAATACCATAAATAATACATTTATTAAAAAAAGCAATGTTCACTTGCCTCTTTGAGGGGGCAACCTCTAGCAGAGCAGAGATCTATTACAGTAATTCTCAAGAAAAAGATCTCTCATGTCTCATACTCTTATTTATACTAATTCTATCTTCTAAAGAACATTCTAGAGGAAGATATTTCTAGAAACTAAAGCTTCTATTAGGTATTCTTACATTGACTCGTTCACATTTATTAAATAGGTCTTTGTAACTAATGTCGACCTTTTTTACATGGAAAATATATTATTCTACCTACGTGAGGGGTTAGGGAGGTTAGGTCCCTAACATCAATATTGTTATGAAGCTCTCTAGTCTGGTTTTTTTTTTGGCAGGACACAAAGAGTCTTGACTGTACATTTTTGTACCAAAATTATATAAATAGAACTTTCTTAAAAACAAAAAACATATTTTTCAATCTCACCTTGATCTGAGGGTGATGGTATCTTTCCACACACTTATAGATTGTTCTTTGTATGACAATATTTCTTTTTGATGTCCCAAAAATTCAGAGGATTGTTTACACTTTGGTTGTTGTGTTTTTTTATACAATTGCAAGATTTCTTAAAAGATTTCTATTGTTCCCACTATTTATATCTCATTCTTCCTTTTTCTTTTCTCTTTAAGCATGATCTTCTATCTTCTAGGAAAAATGATTTGATTTCCATCAATGTTATAGATTGGACATTCATTACTAGTAGTGAATGGGATAATAGAATCCAGGAGCCACATTAACATAATTAAATGACAAGATAAATCAAATATGAACAAAAACTCATAGTAATAGATTGACCACCTAGTTTTAGCTTAAACCTAACATATATTTATCAAACATAATTTGACCATTAAAAGCTTCACTATTTATAACATTTTGTGATAGTCTCCACTCTTTGAATCCTTGAGGTCTCACCATATTTATGATGCATCCTGTTATCGCACAGTTTGTAGCTGGGTCAAATGGCTATAACATGGAGGTCAAACTGGCATAGCAGGAACCTATCCCACCCAATGTCACCACGATGGGGAGGTTCTTTCTCTTTAGGGAGGTTAGGCCCAGGGGAGACGTCCCCGATAGCCTGGAGTTTTGAAGAAGCAAAAGTTAAAAGGACAAAGGTAAAGTTCCCCCTTCACAGGTCACCACCAAAAACAGATAGTCCCGGCTAAAAAACAAATAATGAAGTGAAGCCCCAAAGAAGAACCCCTGCCTGGAACAAAGAAAAACCAAACCAATATATGCAAGCTATAATTCAATGGGTTAGTACTTCATAAGACTATCTCATATTAAAATAAGCAATTACGATAATAAATATTGACGAAGTCAATGTTTATTAATATAGGAAATGCAAATAATATCACTTCCTCAATAGATACTGAAATGAGATGGCATTCAATGTAACAAATCAACACAACGTCAATTAAGGCCTAAATCACCATTCAATTGCTTCTTAAATAGGACGTTGTTGCATAAAGATGAGATATTCAAGTATGACATCATCAACCGTAGGGTTAGCAGTTAGTTAGGGTTTTAATTTAGAAAAGAGTTTGAGAGTTTGTTTGATCACTTTCACTTCAACGTTGGAGGTCTAAGATCAGTGCCTTTGGGCTAATGGAATCAATTTAGAACAGGACACAAGGGTTGAAGGAGGACGGCTAAGAACTAGAAGGAAAATTTCTAAATTGTTGCTATAGTAGGGCCCGAAAATCAAATCCCTAGGGGAGAGTGTCTCACTCCGATGTTGCTAAAGCAAGGCCTCATGCTCTCTCCTCCTTCCTTAGGTTAACTTGGCAAAATGACTAGCATGAAAGATAAATCAAGACAAGAGAGTGTAGTGAGGGAGAGTGTTGCTACAACAAGGCTCTATCAATAAACCCTAGAAGAAGAATGGCCCTAGGTGTAGATAACCTAGGCCTGGGATGTCTCCTCCTTCTTGACTTCTGGTAAGTATGGCTAGCTCAGGGAGAAGAAGAAATGAGAGTGTAGCTATGAATAGGCTCTTTCTTCCTTCTTCAATGGCTCAAAATTTCTCTTTTATGGGACATGAGACAAGGACCTACTTGTGTACTTGTCACCTAGGGTTTTGATTCAACAAATTATAAATACATGTAAGAAAATAATACTACAACCATTCAATCAAGAAGTTTTGCAAAAAAATACTTACAATTCTTTAAGAAAAAACCATGCAAACCCTAATTGTAACACCTTCCTTCTAGAGAAAAACCATAAAATGCCAACCAATGCCTTCCTTCAACAAGTGCGCCTCACTAAACCAACAAAAATATCCAAGTAGGGTGCTAAAATCAGACCTCACTAATGAGTGAGTGATGTGTTATGATAAAATGAGGCAAAAACTCCTCAATATATACTTATYAATGACCTTAATTAACTTTTAGGTCATAAAAAGGCCGACAAGRCCATAATACTATTTTTACATTAAATTTTCAAATTAAAACCCTAACTGAGCTGTAAARAAAGGGTAAAATCCCCTTCAAGGGAGGCATTAGGCCTCTTTAGGGCCAATGCAACATCCAGAAGCCAAATGTTAGCCCTCCTTGGGCTCTTCCAAACTACCACACGTCCCAACAACCCTGTCCATTTTCCATAGGCTCATGATGATGTCACAACCCTCCTGGTGACGTCCTGGRTCATTTGGAGCTAAAGTTCCATTGCAAGTGGGTCAATCCCCCCAGGCCCGACTTAGCCAAAGTGCCCCTGATGGAACACCCTCTTCTTCTTTGGTGCAAAACCTTGAGCAAACATTGTCCTGTCTCTACCCCCTGATGGGATCTCAGCATCCATCTGATGGGCTCTTCAGCCCCATGGAGGTTTGAACTGATCATCTCCCCATGTGTACCAGTCCAAATGGTACCTGTCCATTGGGCATGGTCCTACACATCAAAATCTATGCCCTCCATGGGATCATTAGTCACAGGGATCATAGCAATGTCAATCACATTTCATCATTAATATTATTAAACATATGCATAAAAACCCTGATACATCGGTCAATAGCTCAAAGACATTACAAAAACCTACAATACAAGACTGGAGGAAAAGACAAGACATCCTATTGGGATAGTATCCACAAGAAAAGGGAAGTTTCCAGGAAAGTTTCATCCAAGACATTTAAGTGAGTTGATGTGGCTAGGGGATGTCTAGACATGTGGGTGAAGTGAGAGCCAAGGATGCATGATGTTATCTGTGGGTTCCTTTGTAGAATGCGAGTTGTACCTGTCATGGATGCAAATTTTTCCAAACTCGTTCTTGCCTTTATTCTTTTATTTTATTTTCCTTTTCTTCTTCTTTATATTTTTATTCAAGGGCTAACCAGAGGACACTGCCTTGGCATGGTTACCAGAGCTGACAGTGTTACCCACAAGTACTTTCACAGAGATGAGAAGGCTGGCTCGTGATGAGACCCTCTTTCCCTTGGTCATGCATCCAAAGGTCACTTCCCTGGTATGGTAACTAGATGGTGRCACTGTCATAYTGTTAGGTATCCATGAACCTAATAGGATGGCTTGTGATGAGACCCCCTATCCTCTTGACTAGGTCTTGCTTGTTATTTTTAGGGTCCCTCTTATTTCTTACTGAGAGGCTTTTTATTGCCTTCTCAGGGATCCCTGGGCGAAGCATCTYGATGTTTTATTTCTAGGTTTTTATCTTTTACCAACTGCTTTTACCTTCTGGGTCTTTAGCCCCTTCTTCCCACAAGATAAGGTGCAATCCTACAAACAGGTCAAACCAATGCCCGAAAAAGGGGAATGGGACAAGTGGGCTGGAGATAAGATGAAATAGTGTTGCTATGATGGGAGCGGATGATGGCTTTTCAGAAATACGCTAGTGGAAAACCAAGACCTATGGGCATGAGATTTCTAGGATACCCTATCAATCCCCCAGAGCATGGTCAAGTGGGATAATTTAAGATCCAAGCAGTTGTTAGAGATAAAAGGAATTAGATGCATATGTTTAAAGGTTTCAATGATTGAAAGTGACACATACCATGATACCTGGACCAATTACCTCATGGAGGAAGAATCTCATCTGATACAAGACCAAGCAGATGGTGATGGATGTTGTTGTTGCTAACAAGATAAAGTTGATGGAAGAAGAAAAGGATGGGCCCTCTAGGGCCATGCTCAGGTCAATCCTGCTCTCGATACTCCATGTCTAGGACTTGTGGGCCTCGAGACATGATCTCCTGGTTATCCCTAAAAATTAGGGATAACATCTAGCTCCAACTTGGGGACATGTGCTCACCATAGAGTGCATGAGAACCTCAACATCTCTAGCATAACTTGCAGACCTACTCAAACTTGATAGGGGCATCAGTAACAAAAATGGGGCGATAATTCCACCCCAGCACACACACACACACACACACACACACACACACACACACACACACACACACACACACACACACATATATATATTGAAATAAAACAATCAACAATGCAAATGTGGAAGCAAACTAACATGAAATGCAAACGGTATAGTACATGAAAAATGCCTACTTACCTCCACTTACCTGTGAAATTAGGTCCCCCCACCTTAGTGTGGTTTGAGGAGGTTCTCGTTGATGGGTAATGAGCGCCTTCTTCCCTCCAGAGTGGACAGATAATATGAGTCGTTAACTGATTCCATTAGAACTTTGAAGGGCCCGAGCCATGACCGAATGCTTCGTTTTACATTAGTTGGCTCTCCTTTTTGGATATCCCACATCCATACCATGTCTCCCTCCTTGTACTTTTTGACTTTGTATTTGGTTGTTCCTTAGACAACGTTGGTGTATTGTGCTGAGGGAGGAGGGTGGGCTTCTGCTGTAAAATCCTCTTGTTGAGACGGGTGGATTTGTACATCATCTTCATGTTTCTATAATATCTTCGCCGTCCCAATTTCTTTGTTCTTGAATTCATCTAGGATTTTTTGGTATTCTTCTCTCTTGGGCCATTCGAT
>JASDQU010102716.1:184208-211452 GCA_032191745.1 Picea mariana
GCCACCCTTCTTCTTCTTTCACACACTTGAAATGTCACCTTGCCTCATAAGAACATGAGCAAGTGAAGTGAGTTAGAAGTGAGGCGCTAGCCTCTTATTTATACAAAACTGGCACGTGTGAAGAGTCACCATCCTGGCAGGGCCGACCTCTCTCACTGGGTGGATAAATCCACCTATAATTAAATCAGGCCCATTTAATATAACTGTTAGGGCCGACTTCTTATTCTTTACATTATAATTGTCCGATGACCAATCCGCAAAAGGGGATTTGGTCCTTATACAATTACCGACTTGATTAATCCTCAATGGGGATTAATCTAATAATAAAAATAATAATAATGACATGATTAATCCACAATGGGGATTTAATCCAATAACAAAATAATAAGAATGCTCTTCGCAGTTACATTATTTCAACAGTTTCTCTTTAGGGGGGTTAGGCCCAGGGGAGATGTCCCCTGTAACCTGGAGTTTTGAAGAGGCAAAAGTTAAAAGGTCAAAGGTAAAGTCCCCCCTTTACAGGTCACCACCAAAAACAGATAGTCCTGGCTAAACAACCAATAATGAAGTGAAGCCCCAAAGAAGAACACCTACCTGGAACAAAGCAACAACAAACCAATATATGCAAGCTATAATTCAATGGGTTAGTACTTCATAAGACTATATGATATTAAAATAAGCAATTATGGCAATAAATATCAATGAAGTCAATGTTTATTAATATAGAAAATGCAAATAATATTACTACCTCAATAGATACTGAAATGAGATGGCTTTCAATGTAACAAATCAACACAACGTCAATTAATGCCTAAATCACCATTCAATTGATTCTTAAACAGGACGTTGCTGCATAAAGAAGAGATATTCAAGTATGACATCAACAACTTTAGGGTTAGCAGCTAGTTAGGGTTTCAATTTAGAAAAGATTTTGAGAGTTTGTTTGATCACTTTCACTTCAACGTTGGAGGTCTAATATCAGTGCTTTTGGGCTAATGGAGTCAATTTATAAGAGGACGCAAGGGTTGAAGGAGGACGACTAAGGACTAGAAGGAAAAGTTCTGAAGTGTTGCTATGGCAGGGCTCTAGAATCAAATCCCTATGGGAGAGAGGCTCACTCCAGTGTTGCTAAAGCAAGGCCTCGTGCTCTCTCCTCCTCCCTTAGGTTAACTTGGTAAAATGGCTAGCATGAAAGATAAATCAAGACAAGAGAGTGTAGTGAGGGAGAGTGTTGTGACAGCAATGATCTATCACTAAACCCTAGAAGAAGAACGGCCCTAGGTGTAGATAATCTAAGCCTAGGATGTCTCCTCCTTCTTGACTTCTAGAAAGTACGACTAGCTCAAGGAGAAGAAGAAATGAGAGTGTATCTATGCCTAGGCTCTTTCTTCCTTCTTCAATGGCTGGAAATTTCTCTTTTAGGGGACATGAGATAAGGACCTACTTTTGTGCTTGTCACCTAGGGTTTTGATTCAACAAATTATAAATACATGTAAGAAAATAAAACTACAACCATTCAATCAAGAAGTTTTGCAGAAAAATACTTACAATTCTTTAAGAAATAACCATGCAAACCCTAGTTGTAACACCTTCCTTCAAGAGAAAAACCATAAAATTCCAAGAAATGCATTCCTTCAACAAGTGCGCCTCACTAAACCAACAAAAATAGCCAAGTAGGGCGCTAAAATAAGACCTCACTAATGAGTGAGTGATGTGTTATGATAAAATGAGGCTAAAACTCCTCAATATATACTGTATCAATGACCTTAATTAACTTTTAGGTCATAGAAAGGCCGACAAGGCCATGATACTGTTTTTACATTAAATTGTCAAATTAAAACCCTAACTGAGCTGTTAAAAAAAGGTAAAATCCCCTTCAAGGGAGGCGTTAGGCCTTTTTAGGGCTAGTGCAGCATCCAGAAGCCAAACGTTAGCCCTCCTTGGGCTCTTCCAAATGGACACAAGTGCCAACAACCCTGTCCATATGCCATATGCTCAAGATGATGTCACAAGCCTCATGGTGACGTCCTGGGTCATCTGGAGCTAACATTCAACTGCAAGTGCGTCAATCCCCATAGGCCTAGCTCAACCAAAGTGCCCTTGATGGAACGTCCTCTTCTTCTTTGGTGCAAAACCCTGATCAAACATTTTCCTGTCTCTGCCCCCTAATGGGGTATCAACATCCATCTGATGGGCTCTTCAGCCCCATGGAAGTCTGAACTGATCATCTCCCCATGTGTACCGGTCCAAATGGTACCTGTTCGTCGGGCATGGTCCTTCACATCAAAATCTATGCCCTCCATGGGCTCATTAGTCACAGGGATCATAGCAATATCAATCACATTTCATCATTAATATTATTAAACATATGCATAAAAACCCTGATAGATCAGTTAATAGCTCAAAGACATTACAAAAAACTACAATACAAGACTGGAGGAAAAGACAAAACATCCTATTGGGCTAGTATCCAAAAGAAAAGGGAAGTTTCTAGGAAGGTTTCATCCAATCCATGTAAGTGAGGTAATGTGTCTAGGGGATGTCCAGACATGTGGGTGAAGTGAGAGCCAGTGATGGATGATGTTATCTGTGGGTGCCTTTGTAGAAGGCAAGTTGTACCTGTCATGGATGAAAATTTTTCCAAGCTCGTTCTTGCCTTTATTATTTTCTTTTATTTGCCTTTTCTTCTTCTTTTTCTTTTTATTCAAGGGCTAACCAGAGGACACTGCCTTGGCCTGGTGACTAAAGCTGACAATGTTACCCACAACTACTTTCATAGAGATGTGAAGGTTGGCTCGTGATGAGACCCCCTTTCCCTTGGCCATGCAACAAAAGGTCATTGCCCTTGCGTAGTAACCAGATGGTGGCAGTGTCATACTGTTAGGTACCCATGAACATAATAGGCTTGCTCGTGATGAGACCCCCTATCCTCTTGACTAGGTCTTGCTTGTTATTTTCCGGGTCCCTCTTGTTTCTTACTAAGAGGCTTTTAATTTCCTTCTCAGGGATCCCTGGGCGAAGCATCTTGAGGTTTTATTTCTAGTTTTTTATCTTTTACCAACTGCTTTTACCTTCTATCCCTTTAGCCCTTTATTCCCACGTGATAAGGTGCAATCCTACAAATAGGTCAACCCAATGCCCGAACAAGGGGAATGGATCAAGTGAGTGGGAGATAAGATGAAATAGTGTTGCTATGATGGGAGCAGACGATGGCTTTTCAGAAATCCCCCAATGGCAAACAAAGACCTATGGGCACAGGCTTGCTAGGATACCCTGTCAATCCCCTAGAGCATGGTCAAGTGGGCTAATTTAAGATCCAAGCAGTTTTTAGAGATAAAAGGAATCATATGCATATGTTTAAAGGTTTCAATGATCGAAAGTGACCCATACCATGATACCTGGACCAATTACCTCATGGAGCAAGAACCTCATCTGATACAAGACCAAGCCAATGGTGATCGATGTTGCTGCTACTAACAAGATAAAGCTGATGGAAGAAGAAAAGGTTGGGCCCTCCAGGGCCATGCTCAGGTCAATCCTGCTCTCGGTACTCCATGTCTAGGACCTATGGGCTTCGAGACATGATCTCCTGGTTATCCCTAAAAATCAGGGATAACATCTGGCTCCAACTCGGGTACATGTGCTCACCATAGAGCGCATGAGAAACTCAACATCTATGGCATAACCCGCAAACCTGCTCAAATTCAATAGGGACATCAGTAACAAAAATGGGGCGGTAATGTCACCCCAGCATACACACACAGATATATATATACTGAAATAAAACAATCAACAATGCAAATGTGGAAGCAAACTAACATGAAATGCAAATGGTATAATACACGAAAAATGCTTACTTACCTACACTTACCTGTGAAATCAGGTCCCCCCACCTTGGTGGGGTTTGAGGAGGTGCCCGCTGATGAGTAATGGGCACCTTCTTCCCTCCAGAGTGGATAGATAATATGAGTCATTAATTGATTCCATTCCAACTTTGAAGGGCCCGAGCCATGACTGAGTGCTTCCTTTTACATTAGTTGGCTCTCCGTTTTGGATATCCCACATCCATACCATGTCTCCCTCCTTGTACTTTCTAACTTTGTATTTGGTTGTTCCTTGGACAACCTTGGTGTATTGTGCTAAGGGAGGGGGGTGGGATTCTGCTGTAAAAACCTCTTGTTGAGACGGGTGGATTTGTACGTCATCTTCATGTTTCTTTAATATCTTCACCGTCCCAATTTATTTGTTCTTGAATTCATCTAGTAGTTGTTGGTATTATTCTATCTTGGGCCATTCGATCTGATCAAAGTCCTCCTCTATTGCAAAGGGCATATCTTCTAGAGAATACTTTTGAAGAGTTTGTATCATCTTGTTTTGTGCTTTGTCATTATTGATGGGGTGAGTAATACCCTACACATGGTCCCCAATTATTGGCACATTGAGGAGACGACCTATCGTTCCATTTTTCAAATGCAATTGCAAGAATGTGAGGTCCATATCAAGGGTGCCACTTAACATTGCACCAAACTTCCTAGATAACAACATTCCCCACACATCTAGGACATCAACTACCACAATGTTATCATGGACCATCTTCTCTAGGCACTCTTTTTGGAGAACTTCAACATTCTCAACCACCCCATGTGTGGGTATGGATTTAGATTCAAAATCACATACATTTCTATAAGGTCGTGTGACCTTCAAACGCACTTGTCACATGACTTTGAGTGACATCATGTTGGCACCAGCACCTATATCCAACATGCAATTGTTGAGGCTTTTGTCGTTCATTGTCAAATTCATGAAGAAAGGAGGGTTTCACCATATTGGACCCTTGGCTCATCTGAAGTGATCAGCTTGCAACATAATAGGGGGGTCCATAGGCTCATCTGATCTCGAAAAGAAAGTGTCAAATCGTTCCTTAATGGATGGGATCTTGATTGCTTCTCTTAGGGGGATGTTTACATGCATTTTTGATAATGCCCCTTCAAAGTCAAAGTTCAGATCAACCTTGCCAGCCTTGGATGTCTTGGGAAGAATCATTTCTAGGGGTGGGGGCTTTGCCTGATTAGCAGCCGGTTGTTTCAAATTATTTCTTCTGTACACCTTAAATTCTTGTTTCTTTAGCTTTTCTCATGATTCTTGATCCAAGTTGTTTATCACCGCCATCCTTGCTGATCTAGCTACTTCTTTCATGGATTTCTGATGTTCTGCATCTGTGATATTTATATAAAGAAACTCCATGAAATAATCCATGTTGTTGACTTGTTGATGGTCATTATTGTAGGGGCATTCATGTTCCCAATGTGCTTCGCTGCATTTTAGGCACCAAGGATTTTCATCAACAACGTTTGCAGGGGCCAAAGTGTTTGGAACTTCATTCTCATTCTTTGGTTTATAAAATTGGCCCCCTTTCTGGAATTTCCCTTTGTATGGGACCCTGGGTGCCTGGGTCTGAGATGTTTCCAACCTGACGATCTTGTTCATCATTTCCTCTTGATTCTTTATGATATCATCCATAGAATCTTGTAGTTTGGAAATACTGGTACATAGATTTGAAGTAGGCTCAGCATTGTGAACTATCTTTGGTTTAGTGTCTATTCTCCCCCTTGGGTTAGCAAAAGGCTCAATCTTGGATGAAAGGAGGTTTCCCTCTGTTTTAGTAGTGAGATCGTGGGATTCTTGAATGGACTGGGATTTTTTGTCTCTAAGAAGATACCCTAGTTGGCCATTGAAAGATCCGGTGTAAACATGGACGAGGTAGTCATCTTTAAGATGATGGCTTGGGGGAATTCTTTGCAGCAAAGTCTCAAATCTGGTGTGGAATTCCCGAATGGACTCATTTTCATATTTGGCAAGGCTATTCATTCGGGTGAGGAGCATATTAGGGTCTTCTTTGACACTCCATCTTTTGAGAAAGGCCTCTTCAAGTCTATCCATGGTTTTGATGCTTCCATCGGGAAGGCTCAGGTACCAACGCCTTGAGGCATCATAAAGAGTAGTAGAGAACAACTTCATGAATAGATCTTTAGCATCATCACTAATGGGGTGAAGTTGAAAAAATGCCCAAAAGTTTCTCATGTACTCTTCGGAACTGATTGCATCAGTACCAGTAAATTTAGGCAACCACTTCTCATACTTGGGTGGCATCTGCATAGGGTATCATGGTATGGATGACATGTCTAATGGTTTAAAAAGAGTAGATGACCATTGTCTTTGATTGTTGGTTGGGTTCATTGTAGCAGTCTGAGAGCTAGACATGATTCTTAAAGGAAGGTTTTTCCCGAAAATTTATTTGACAATAGGAGAGTTCAAGGGAGGCTTCCTTCTGAAAGAGGGAGGATTATTGAATCTCCTTTTAGCTTGTGGAGTCACCAGATAGTTTACTTGAAACTACCAAAGAAATAGGGAAAACACCCTAGTGGAGTCACCAGGTAAGCTTGTAAGAAAAGGTCTATGAGCCAAGGCTTACCGAAAAGATTTGTCGTTTGAGGAGAATTGATTTAGTGTTCCCCAACAACGACGCCAAAATGTTATCGCACAGTTTGTAGCTGGGTCAAATGGCTATAATATGGAGGTCAAATTGGTGTAAGAGGAACCTATCCCACCCAATGTCACCATGATGGGGAGGTTATTTCTCTTTAGGGAGGTTAGGCCCAGGGGAGACGTCCCCAATAACCTGGCGTTTTGAAGAGGAAAAAGTTAAAAGTACAAAGGTAAAGTTCCCCCTTCACAGGTCACCACAAAAAATAGATAGTCCCGACTAAACAACCAATAATGAAGTGAAGCGCCAAAGAAGAACACCTGCCTGGAACAAAGCAACAACAAACCAATATATGCAAGCTATAATTCAATGGGTTAGTACTTCATAAGACTATTTGATATTAAAATAAGCAATTATGGCAATAAATATTGATGAAGTGAATGTTTATTAATATAGCAAATGCAAATAATATCACTTCCTCAATAGATACTGAAATGAGATGGCATTCAATGTAACTAATCAACACAACGTCAATTAATGCCTAAATCACCATTCAATTGCTTCTTAAACAGGGCGTTGCTGCATAAAGATGAGATATTCAAGCATGGATGATTTTAGGGGCTAAATTTTGCTCGTGGGCTAATTTTCCATGGTCTTTTAAAAAACGAGATTCGCTATTTTAAAAATGATTCGCCCAAATTCTATAAGATAAAATTATTTTACCTTAAAAATCGCCAAAATTTGATAAAAACTATATAAAATCCTTAGAAAATTGAATATTATTACAAAAATAACGCCAAACATTTATAATTGGCATATGAAGGATTAGTAAGATTCGCCAAGGTTTCTACATTTTAAAATAAATTTCCATCCTTAAAATCATCTCTATATTCAAATATGACGTCAACAACTTTAGGGTTAGCAGTCAGTTAGGGTTTCAATTTAGAAAAGATTTTGAGAGTTTGTTTGATCACTTTCACTTCAACGCTGGAAGTCTAAGATCAATGCCTTTGGGCTAATGGAGTCGATTTAGAAGAGGATGCAAGGGTTGAAGGAGGATGGCTAAGGACTAGAAGGAAACGTTCTGAAGTGCTGCTATGGAAGGGCCCCAAAATCAAATCCCTAATGGAGATAGGTTCAGTCTGGTGTTGCTAAAGCAAGGCCTCGTTCTCTCTCTGCCTTCCTTAGGTTAACTTGGCAAAATGGCTAGCATGAAAGATAAATCAAGACAAGAAAGTGTATTGAGTGAAAGTGTTGCTACAACAAGGCTCTATCACTAAACCCTACAAGAAGAACAACCCTAGGTGTAGATAACCTAGGCCTGGGACATCTCCTTCTTCTTAACTTATGGAAAGTAGGACTACCTTAGGGAGAAGAAGAAATGAAAGTGTAGCTATGGCTAGGCTCTTTCTTCCTTCTTCAATGGCTAAAAATTTAACTTTTCGGGGACATGAGACAAGGACCTACTTGTGTGCTTGTCACCTAGGGTTTTGATTCAGAAAATTATAAATACATGTAAGAAAATAATACTACAACCATTCAATCAAGAAGTTTTTCATAAAAACACTTACAATTCTTTAAGAAATAACCATGCAAACCCTAGTTGTAACACCTTCGTTCAAGAGAAAAACCATTAAATGCCAAGAAATTCCTTCCTTCAACAAGTGCGCCTCACTAAACCAGCAAAAAATCCCAAGTAGGGTGCTAAAATCAGACCTCACTAATGAGTGAGTGACGTGTTATGATAAAATGAGGCTAAAACTCCTCAATATATGTTGTATCAATGACCTTAATTAACTTTTAGGTCATAAAAAGGTCGACAAGGCCATAATACTATTTTTACATTAAATTGTCAAATTAAAACCCTAACTGAGCTGTAAAAAAAGGTAAAAGCCCCTTCAAGGGAGGTGTTAGGCTTCTTTAGGGCCAGTGCAGCATCCAGAAGCCAAACGTTAGCCCTCCTTGGGCTCTTCCAAACTGCCACATGTGCCAACAACCCTGTCCATCTGCCATATGCCTATGATGATGTCACAAGCCTCCTAGTGACTTCTTGGTTCATCTGGAGATAACGTTCCATTGCGAGTGGGTCAATCCCCCTAGGCCTGGCTTAGCCAAAGTGCCCCTGATGGAACATCTTTTTCTTCTTTGGTGCAAAACCTTGATCAAACACTGTCATGTCTCTGCCCCCTGATGGGGTCTCATCATCCATTTGATGGGCTCTTAAGCCCCATGGAGGTCTGAACTGATCATCTCCCCATGTGTACTGGTCCAAGTGGTACCTCTCCATCGGGCATGGTCCTGGACATCAAAGGCTACATCCTCCATGGGCTCATTAGTCACAGGGATCATAGCAATGTCAATCACATTTCATCATTAATATTATTAAACATATGCATAAAAATCTTGATACATCGGTCAATAGCTCAAAGACATTACAAAAACCTACAATACGAGATTGGAGGAAAAGACAAGACATCCTATAGGGATAGTATCCATAAGAAAAGGGAAGTTTCTAGGAAGGTTTCATCCAAACCATGTAAGTAAGGTGATGTGGCTAGGGGATGTCTAGACATGTGGGTGAAGTCAGAGCCAGGGATGCATGATATCTATGGGTGCCTTTGTAGAAGGCGAGCTATACCTGTCATGGATGCAAATTTTTCCAAGCCCATTCTTGCCTTTATTCTTTTATTTTATTTTCCTTTTCTTCTTATTTTTCTTTTTAATCAAGGGCTAACCAGAGGACACTACCTTGGCATGGTGACCAAAGTTGATAGTGTTACCCAAAAGTACTTTCACATAGATGAGAAGTATAGCTCATGATGAGAGCCCCTTTCCCTTGGCCATGCAATCAAATGTCACTTCCCTGGCATGGTAACCAGATGGTGGCAATGTCATACTTTTAGGTACCCATGAACCTAATAGGCTGGCTCATGATGAGACCCCCTATCCTCTTGACTAGGTCTTGCTTGTTATTTTTTGGGTCCCTCTTGTTTCTTACTGAGAGGTTTTTTATTGCCTTCTCGGGGATCCCTAGGTGAAGCATCTCGAGGTTTTATTTATAGGTTTTTATCTTTTACCGATTGCTTTTACCTTCTAGACCTTTAGCCCTTTCTTCCCACGAGATAAGGTGCAATCCTACAAACAGGTCAACCCAATGCATGAACAAGGGAATGGGACAAGTGAGCGGGAGATAAGATGAAATAGTGTTTCTATGATGGGAGTGGACAATGGATTTTTATAAATACCCCAGTGGCAAACCAAGACCTATGGGCACAGGCTTGCTAGGATACCCTGTCAATCCCCCAGAGCATGGTCAAGTGGGATAATGTAAGATCCAAGAAGTTGTTAGAGATAAAAGGAATCAGATGCATATGTTTAAAGGTTTCAATGATCGAAAGTGACACATACCATGATACCTGGACCAATTACCTCATGGAGAAAGAACCTTATCTGATACAAGACAAAACCAAAGGTGATGGATGTTGTTGCTGCTGACAAGATAAAGCTAATAGAAGAAGAAAAGGATGGGCCCTCCAAGGCCATGGTTAGGTCAATCCTTCTCTCAGTACTTCGTGTCTAGGACCTGTGGGCCTCGAGACATGATCTCCTGGTTATCCCTAAAAATCAGGGATAATGCATCCTATATAGAGGAAGGAATCATATTTTCTCCATTGAGAATTTTTTTTTTTAACCTATACCGACACATTAATGCAACTTGATGTTTTGATCAAATTTTGTATAATTTGTAAATCTTTTAGATTTACCTTGTGTTTCTTTTCTTCTTGTTGTAAATTGATAATTTAACAAGGGTATGATTGTATACATACCTATTGCTTAACTATCCTTTTGGTCTATATTTACCTTTTTATCCTTCTAGTTAGAAGATATTTTTGAAATTTTAAATTCATCAAATGTTTATTATAATTCTTCATATTCATCTTAATAAGACTCTTCCCTTATAGCTACTTTGTTGAGTTCTAGGTTTAATCATTTTCATGGGTTGTGATTATAGTAATTATTTTCATATGTTTCTTCTTCTCCCCTCCAATTGAGGTTTGGAAGAATGTAATACCCTAGTTTTGATCCCTAAATGTATTGGATAAAATTCTATATACAATGTAAATGTGAGTTTAAAATGATGGGAGTCAAGCCGTGTGGCATTAAATAGATGAACCCACTTGTAAATGATATAAATATACTAGTGTGAATTCCTATACTAGTTGATTTGATGATTTGATCCTCCTACCTAAACTCTTTTTACATCATTGGCAATTTACTATCAATATAGTACTAGTTTAACGAGTCACATTTTGGAGAAAACAAGCAGTTAATCTACACATAATATGACAAATAATGATGTCACCCTCCAATCCCAAGCATACATTGTATCTATTGTTATTCAAGAAAATTGGTTTTGGTTGACAGAACCATAGATGTAATACAAGTAATGTGAAGCCAATTTCCAAGAGATGAGAAACCTCACAAAGCAAAAGAAGATAAATAGAATTTCCAACATCAAACACATGACTTTCGACGAATTGTTCACTACAATATTATGGATCATGTGGTATGGGACTTGTGACTACATCATTCTATCCTACTTTTGTTCATAATCATATTGTTGAGTATGTGATTCGATTACCTAGGAAGGTACAAATACCTCCAATCCTTCCAAGTCTCCTAAATTTTTGACACAAAAATTGTGAAGGATTAGATAAAAATGGATATCTTAAATTTAATGTGTAGCTTAGTTTCCCTTACCTTGAAATGTCAAGGAAGTTAGACATGTGCTCTAGTGTGCTCATTATAAATGAGATGAATTGGGACGTAATATGACCATGTTGAGAGATTATAACAAATGAGAAGTAGATGACAATGTTCATGTTCATTCACACTCTATGGCTCAAGATAGATGTATGATTGTACTCGAATGATAGCCTACTTAAAATGAAAATATGTGCATGTTATCCACTTTTTTACAAAACCACTTCCTATCAACAGTTTTTATTCAAGGTCTTGTTTGATGGATAACGTTATGATTTTTGATATATTTGTAGGAAATACTATTCTAGATGGATAGTACATTTCATGACATTTCTGGTGGTATGTGGAACGTCACATAACTCCTCAAGGTTAGAGAGTTATGGCCATGTGAAGTTGGAGAAAGGTTTGGGTAATACACCCAAGTTTGTTTGATGGATAATGGTATGCGTTTTGATATATTTTCAGGTAATATGATTCTAGATAGATACTACATGTCATGCCATTTCTAGTGGTATGTGTAATGTCACATAACTCACGGTTAGAGATTTATGGCCATGTGAAGTTGGAGAACCCTCATGAGTCATCTAGAAGCCCCAAAAAGTCAAAGTAGTCAAAGTGGTTTAAGAGATTTTAGAAGGTAAATAATAAAGTGAAGTGATGACTGTACTATAAGTCAAAGTGAATACAAAATACATTATTTAAATAATAAAGTTAGTGGATAAATTACTAAGTTGGCAAGTGGTTAGAAGTGGGTTAACCCTAAAATAAGGAAAGTGGGTTAATATAGTTAAAAGGTAACCCCTTGAGGAAGCTAAATGAAAGTATAAATAAGAGGAAAGGATCTTTCATTTTAATCACACTCGAGAATATTGAATATCTATAGGTGAATGAGGTAACCAAAGGATATATAAGTCTAATTTCAGAGGGAAGGTGAAGTAAAGAAGGCCGAAATTCAAGGGAGGATAAATTCTTTTGATGATGCTTTCTAAGGTATGTTATTTACAGGTCATCTCACCAATTTCGCAATAATGTTTTTTCTAGAATGCTTCAGATCGTGAAATTGGGAGGCCATTGATTAAACATATCCAAGTAGTTGTGATACAAATTTCATCTTTTGGTTCGTTGTATTTTTGGAGTTACATGGCGTGGAAAATAGGTTTTGTGGCTAGTCCTGAAACTATTCTGAAACATGTGTTTCAGGTAAAAACGTCATAACTTCTTCATAAAAGATTCAAATTCAATAAGACCAAATTTATTGGTTAGACTATAGTCTGTAGTATTCTGTGTGCAATTTTAAGATCCATACAACAAATATTTCATGCAGGGCACGCTCTGGAAGTTCATTCTCTAGAATAAACCATAATTCAACAAGGTATGCCATTTTTTCTATAACTTCTTTTTTGAGAGGTTTCGAGTAGTGAAGTCCGGAGGAATTGCATAAAATACACTAAAGAACATTTTGTACCATTTTTAGATATTTATTCATTGCAAGTACATAGTTATGATTGTTTCAAGTTAGGGTTGTTGACTAATCCAAAATTAGTCATGTGAGACTAAAGTAAAGTTTGATGAAAATGCTTGTATCTTGTTGTTAAAGTTAAGGAATATTTGCAGGTATGTGATCTTATACACTAGGTCTATTACAGAGTAACAAATCATATTTGGATGATGAAATTGATGAGGGATTTTGGTTGAGGTACATGTTGGGTACATGGTTGAGACAAATAGTTGTTGAGTTGGCACATACATGAGGTATATAGTTGATGATTTTGGTACATATTGATGAGCCATAGTTTATGAGTAGTTTATACATGATTGATACATACTTGGTACATGTTTGGAGGAAATTGTTAGTAGTATTGTTGACACATGGTTTATGGATGATGTAACTAACTTGTATTGGTATATTATTAGAAGCACATATTGATCTTGGTGATGATTATGAGTTGTTGTATTATTCTTGGTTGATGCACATCTTTGAGAGTTGTCTTTGTGATTGATATTGGTGAGTAGATATGAATTGGTTGATAAGATTGATGAGATAGGTTGTTTGGATAGGTTGTTGTGACATGTTATTTGTAAAGGTTTGGTGCATGGTTGATTCACTTGTTCATGGTACAGGTTGAGGTATAGGTTGGTGCATGGTTGATGCACTTGTTTATGGTACAGGCTGATTACAGGTTGTTTGGTACAGGTTGGTGCATGGTTGATGCAATTGTTTACGGTACAGGTTGAGGTATAGGTTGATGCATGGTTCAGGTTATTGGTACAGGTTGTTTGGTGTAGGTTGATTGGTATAGGTTTACAACAGTATATCTCATAGTGATAGTGTGACAGTGTTTCCATCATTCTAATTTTGCACCAGGGTGGTTGGACGGGGAAAGGACAAGTGGTTTTATCGACCTTCTAGTTGTAGCCAAAGAACATAGGGGGTTGTAGCCTCCTTCTGATTGTAGCCAGAGAATTGGGGAGTTGGAGCTTCCCTCAGGTTGTATCCTGAGAAATTAGGGGGTTGGAGCATCCTTCCAGTTGTAGCTGGAAAACAAAGGAAGTTGGTGCATCCAATGAATGTAATTATTAAAGACACGTCAGAAAAAACATTTTTTGGTTTTCTCCCGCTTTGGGTTTCTACGTAAAAACATGGGTGTACTGTGTATGTGTATGATTGCTCATTTGTTTATTGTTTATTTACTTTGCAACTATTGGATGACAATGATACATTGATATAACACTTTCATATTATGGTTAAAAAGGATTGAATTGCTCTATTACTGATTAACCCCCCCTCTAAGTAATCCAACAGTTGTTATCAAAGCAGGTTCCTTCAGGAAACAGTTTAACCACTAGAATAAGATCATGGATTATTCTGAGAATGGAGTACCACTGTTTAATGGTTAGAATGGTTTAAAGTATGAGATGTGGAGCATAAGGGTGGAAATATGTTTACAGGAACATGGGAATTATATTTGGCTATCAATCATTATAAGATATGATAGTTCAAAAAGGGAAAAGACTACAACCAAGAAGGAATTGAAGAAGAATAAAAAAATAGCAATGGATTTCATCTGGGAAGGATTACCTAATCCAGTAAGAGAAAAGGTTGTTAAATGTTCATCAACCAAAGAAATTTGGGATAAGTTACATGACATATATTCTTCACCCATCACAGATTAAGAAGATGAAGGTACAGATCAAGAAGAAATATGTTCACCATGTCAAACAGATTATGAATATGAAGAGTACATAATCAACAGAGGTATGCCGTTTTGATTTAATTGTGAAAAACATAGACAACTTGAAATAGAATGCCATGAAGGAAATAAGACAGAATTTTTTTTGAAAAAGAAGACAATTATGAGGCAGAATTGATTAGTTCTTTATATTAACTAAGAGAAGAAAATAAGTCACTCAAGAAAGAATTGATGAAACAAAAGGAAAGTGTTCACGTTTTTGAAGAAGCCCATCAGGTCATCGAGAACTTAAGAACTTAGCTAGAAGAAGCCAGAAAGATCAAAGAAAATCTTCAATATCAAAAGCACTGTTTGGAAGCCAACATAGCAGCACAGAAGGAAGAAGCAGAAATGAGAGAGAAGATATTGATAGATCATCTTAAGGAAATAACTAACGATCTAAACTAGCTTGAGTCAAAATTTGGTCAAGAAGAGAAAGTACTCAAAGAAGAAATAATCACATTAAAAATTCATCTTGAAGAAGCGAAGAAAACATAAGAAGTCATGAAGTCTCCAATATTAAAGAAAGAAGAAGAGGTTGAGAAGCTTGAGGAAGAAGTTGTCACATTGAGAAGTAAAATCGTCAAGCTCAAAAATAACGTTGAAGAGACAGAAACATCCACACCATTTACATAGAATGAAGAGAAGAACTCTAGGTTGCTAGAAAAGAAGAGTGAAGAAAATAGAAAGAGTTATGCATAAGTACTCAAAGGAAGGAATCATGGTCAACCAGAATCTAAGAAAACTATTGAAGATACATCTTCAAGAACACCATCTGTGTTCAATCCACAAAGAAGATTAAATCATGATCATGATCAGTTAAGGAATAAATTTAGAAGGACTATACCACAAAGAACATCATTCACTCCCAGGTATGAAAATTTATTTTATGTTCATTGTTTTTATTGTACTAATTTCAGACATAAGGTTGCAGATTGCAGGGATTATAAAAGAAATGTTCAAGAAAGAAGTTCCTATGTGGCCACATGTAACATTGAGTGTTACAAATTTCATAACTATGGACACATAGCCAATGATTGTAGAAGCATGATCGATAGTTCCATGAAAGAGACCACTGATATCAGATACAAGAAAGTATGGCTAAGAAAATGGGAAGAAAATGTGAACAAAGACTAGGTACCAGAGATCGCAAGATTGGCAATAAAACAAGATGAAGAAAAATCTAAAGAGAAAAATAAATATGTCAGTTACAAAAAGGTTTGGAAAATAACTAAAAGGAAGGAAGGACATGTAAATAAGGAACAAGTTCAAGAGATTGTACTTTCATGCATTGTAGTGAAAGACGAATCCACATATAGAAAGAAAGAAGTCATGGCTCAGAGAGATAATGAATCTACCAATGAAGATGATGATTAATACACATCAGAGTAAGAATTGTTCTGAGCCATCCAGATTAGAGACACCCAGGTAATATGAATATTAGGCATGGGGAGTCTATGCGATAGATGTGACAGAACAAATAACCATCCTTCAAGAATCTTGCAGAGTTTGAGAAGGCAGATTCAGATCAGTCAGTTAGCATAAGTATAGTTTGATAAATTAATCAAGAATTCATGATAGTATAGTGATAAATGGTTCAACATTATGGACAGTTGTGCAGGTAGAGTCAGGGATAGTATGGAAAGAGGTGGATTCGTAAGAACACTTAGCAGTTTTGGATAGATATATGATAGTGGACGAGAGCATGGATTCATAGATTGGTTTAGAGACAAAGGAACATTATCATAATGGATAATAATTACACAGGAAATGGATCGAACAATTCTAATGGATTCCAAATTGACAGATATTTTTTGGACACATGTAGTGCATACAACAGTTCACATTCAAAACAAAGTAATTCTTAGAAACAAAAATGACAAAACTCCCTACGAATTATGGAAAGGAAGCGCAGACAACAAACTCTACATCAAGGTAACACAAGGTAGTATTTTATTAATTGAAATTTATGTTGATGCTATTGTTTTGGAAGTACTAATGAAAGTTTAAGCCAGAAGTTTGCAAAGGATATGAAGAATGAATTTGAAATGTCATTACTTGGAGAAATATCCTTCTTTTGGGGTCTTTAGATATGTCAAAGAAACCAAGGAACTTTTATTTCTCAAACTAAGTATATCAGAGAAAATTGCAAACTATTTACCACTCTTATGCAAACCAGTTGCAAGTTGATCAAATATGACGATTCAAATTCTACAGACCAGAGGCAATACAGGTCAATGATTGGTAGCTTACTATATGTGACAACATCCATACTAGATGTAATGCAGGTAGTTGGATAGGTGGCACGATTTCAAGCAACACCAAAGGAATCACATGTATTAGTAGTAAAGAGGATTTTCAGATATCTCAAAGGAATAGAATATTTTGGATTATGGTATCCAAAAGGAAAGGATCTATCACTTATTTCCTACACAGATGTAGATTGGGCAGGTTGCATTGATGACCGAAAAAGAACCAGTGGAGAAGTGTTCCACTTGGGTGAGTGTTTAGTATCATGGATAAGAAAGAAACAATCATCAGTATCCTTATCTACAATTGAGACATAGTGTATTGCAGCAACAAGATGTTGTACACATATTCTATGGATGAAACAAACTATGACAGATATACATGTTGAGTATGATGATCCCATTCCAATCTATTGTGATAATACAAGCACCGTCAATATCTCAAATAACTCGATGATGCACTCTAAGACGAAGCAAATTCCAATCAAGTATCAATTTCTATGGGAAAAGTTTATAGAGAAGAACACCAGAGTTCAATATGTGGGCACAAAAGAACAAGTGGAAGACATCTTTATAAAACCACTTCCACAGGAATCCTTTGAGCATCTACACTAGACACTCAGAGTAATTTCTACTCTAAAATGAATGCTTATATTATATGTCTTAGATTTACACAAGGAAGCACCATAAAGAGGACAATTTAGATTATAAGATCAGTTTCAGGAAGATTTCAGTCAGGGGAAGTATCCCCAAGGATAGTTCAATTAGTGGGAGCAACCCTGGATGGAAGGATACATTTTCCATTGATAACAAAGGGGGATATATTTATCATATGAAAAGGTAAATGCAAAGGTAAAGGTAAAGGGGGAGCATGAGTGACATGACTTCAATATTGCAACAGAATTTTTCCATCAATGCCAAAGGGAGAGATTGTTGATTAATTGGGGTTTTTTCATTGATGTCAACCCTTGAAGAAAGTCTGGTAGCGAATTCTGGTAGCACAATGGTTTGGGTAATGGAACCAAGTTTGTTTGATGGATAATGGTATGTGTTTTGATATCTTTATAGGTAATACTATTCCAGATGAATAGTACATTTCATTCCATTTCCGGTGGTATGTGGAACGTCACATAACTCCTCACGGTTAGAGAGTTATGGCCATGTGAAGTTGGAGAAAGGCTTGGGTAACGGACCCAAGTTTGTTGGATGGATAATGGTATGAGTTTTGATATATGTGTAGGTAATAATATTCTATATGGATATTACATGTCATTCCATTTCCAGTGGTATGTGGAATGCCACATAACTCATCACGGTTAGAGAGTTATGGCCCTGTGAAGTTGGAGAACCTTCATAAGTCATCTAGAAGCCCAAAAAGGTCAAAGTAGTCAAAGTGGTTTAAGAGATTTTAGAAGGTAAATAATAAAGTGAAGTGGTGAGTGTACTATATGTCAAAGTGAATACAAAAGAAATTATTTAAATAATAAAGTTAATGGATAAATTACTAAGTTGGCAAGTGTTTAGAAGTGGGTTAACCCTAAAATAAGGAAAGTGGGTTAAGATGGTTAAAAGGTAGCCCCTTGAGGAAGCTACATGAAAGTATAAATAAGAGGCAAGGATCTCTCATTTTAATCACTTGAGAATACTGAATATCTACAAGTGAATGAGGTAACCAAAGGATATCTAAGCTGAATTTTAGAGGGAAGGTGAAGTAAAGAAGGCCGAAATTCAAGGGAGGATAAATTCTTTTGACGATTCTTTCTAAGGTATGTTATTTACAGGTCATCTCACCATTTTTGCAATAACGTTTTTTCTACAATGCTTCAGACCATGAAATTGGGAGGCCATTGAGGAAACATATCCAAGTAGATGTGATACAAATTTCATCTTGTGGGTGATTGTATTTTTGAAGTTACATGTCGTGGAAAATAGGGATTGTGGCTAGTCCTGAAACTAGTCTAAGACATATTTTTCGGGTAAAAACGTCATAACTTATTCATAATAGATCCAAATTCYGTAATAAAAAATTTATTGGTTAGTGTACATTCTGTAGTATTCTGTGTACAATTTTCATATCCATACAACAAATATTCCATCCAGGGCATGCTCTACAAGTTCACTCTCTAGAATAAGCCAGAATTCAATAAGGTATGCCAATTTTTCTATAATTCCTTTTCTGAGAGGTTCCAAGTAGTGAATTATGGAGGAATTGTATAAAAGAGACTGAAGAAAATTGTTTACCATTTTTAGATCTTTATTTATTACATATGCATAGTTATGATTATTTCAAGTTAGGGTTGTTGACTAATCCAAAATTAGTCATCTGAGACTAAAGTAAAGTTCGATGAAAATTCTAGTCTCTTGTTATTAAATTTAAGGAAGGTTTGCAGGTATGTGATATTATACACCAAGTCTATTACAAAGTTACAAATAAGATTTGGATGATGAAATTGAAGAGGGCTTTTGGTTGAGGTACATCTTGGGTACATGGTTGAGACAAGTAGTCGATGGGTTGGCACATACATGAGGTGGATAGTTGATGATGTTGGTACATATTGATGATTCATAGTTGATGAGTAGTTGATACATTATTGGTACATACTTGGTACATGGTTGGAGACATTTTTTAGTAGTATTGTTGTCACATGGTTTATGGATGATGTAGCATACTTGTATTGGTATATTATTAGAAGCACATATTGATCTTGGTGATGATTATGAGTTGTTGTGTTATGCTTGGCTGATGCACATCTTTGAGATTTTTCTTAGTGATTGATCTTGGTGACTAGATTTGATTTGGTTGATAATATTGATGAGACAGGTTGTTGTGATAGGTTGTTTGGAAATGTTGTTGTGACATTTTATTTGTACAGGTTTGGTGCATGGTTGATGCACTTTTTCATGGTATAGGTTGAGGTACAGGTTGGTGCATGGTTGATGCACTTGTTTATGGTACAGGTTGTTTGGTACAGTTTGGTGCATGGTTGATGCACTTGTTTATGGTACATGTTGATTACAGGTTGATGCATGGTTCAGGTTATTAGTATAGGTTTTTTGGTGCAGGTTGATTGGTACAGGTTCACAATAGTGTATCTCACAGTGATAATGTGATAGTGGTTCCATAATTCTACTTCTACAACAGGGTGGTTGGATGGGGCAAGGACAGGTGGTTGTATCCACCTTCTGGTTGTAGCTGGAGAACATAGGGGGTTGAAGCCTCCTTCTAATTGTATCTAGAGAATTGGGGAGTTGGAGCTTCCCTCAAGTTGTAACCTGAGAAATTAGGGGGTTGGAGCCTCCTTCCAGTTGCAGCTGGAAAAAAAAAGAAATTGGTTCTTCCGATGATTGTAATTTTTAAATACATATAAGAAAAAACATTCAGTGGTTTTCTCCCACTTTGGGTTTCCACGTAAAAACACTATTGTACTGTGTATATGGATGATTGCTCATTTGTTCATTGTTTATTTACTCTACAACTACTGGATGATAATGCTACATTGATATAACACTTGCATATTGTGTTTAAAAAGGATTGAATTGCTCTATTACTAATTCACCCCCCCTCTCAGTAATTCAATAGGTATGCACCATCAAATTTTATCACATCATTCAATGTTACATAGGAGGATGAATATTGATTGTGATTTGATTTCTTTGAATTGAAAAACAAAAGTGAAGAGAGAAATAAAGTATACTCCACTTCTTGTGTTGATATTTAATCGCAAGGTTTATGTTTTATCATGAAACATTAAATGTAAATAGCATTCAAGCTCTATAACAACACCGTGAAATTTATATAGTATTGAAGCTCTATAACTGCACCATGGAACTTAATGTAAGGCTACCCATTGAAACAATGGATAATAAAGAAGTACACAAATAATCTTCCTTACCCACCAATCATATATCCTCAAACCTATTATATGCATGCCAGTTTGGTGAGGAAGCATGGAGTCCCCTCTACTTTTGACATTGGTAAGATTTAAATATTAACAAATACATATTTTTTGTTTTATTAGGGAAATCAGCAACTAGTCATGCTACCACTATAACCCCAGGCATGCCAACGCAACCCCTCACGCGAAATACAAGGTTAGTTGAGGATTTTGAACCAATGACTTTACATAACAAAGTTCCTTAACATTACACTCTATCACCGACTGTTCACACCCCTGGGGCTATAATCCTTTATTTATTAAAAAAAATAAACAAATAAAATAATATTAAATTCTAATTAATGGGACTAGAATAATCTACAAAGTATATGTAATGAATCTTAATCAATATTAAACAAAGAATATATGAAAACCCTAACTAAGACTTTAAATTTATCTAAATGCACATGCATTTATTAAAAACAATCAAGTTTAATATTGAAAAATAATATTAATTAAGAATTATATTCATCAATAACTTTTGGTTTGCAATCAATTAGTATAAAAAGATTATTCTTAAACTATATTAAACAAAAAAAAATATAAAAACTTTTGGTTTGCAATCAATTAGTATAAAAAGATTATTCTTAAACTATATTAAACAAAAAAAATATAAAAAACCTAACTAAGATTTTAAATTTGATTTAAAATGCACGTGCATTTATTAAAAAAAATAAAGTTTAATATTGAAAAACAATATTAATTAAGAATTGTATTTATTAATTTTTTTTTTCAATCAATTAGTATAAAAAGATTATTGTAAAAGGTATACAATTAATCACTACTTTCCAAATAAAATTAAAAAACAAGTTTTCTGCCCATTTTAAAGGCTTAAGGTTGGTTTTTTTTTTAGCGAACCACCATTTTATCCAACAATTAATCACTACTTTCCAAATAAAATTAAAAAACAAGTTTTCTGCCCATTTTAAAGCCTCAAGGTTGGTTTTTTTTAGCGAACCACCATTTTATCCATAAGTGCAATACTACATTGTTTTATGAAATTTTAAAATATTTAATTTAATTTAAAAAAGATAAGCACTATTTACCATTAGTTTATTAATTTTTAAAATATCTCATTTAGAAATTTAATCATATCATATATCATATGAAGTGACTAAGACACATAGTATGTATTTAATTTGATATATGCTCAAATTCAATCATATCATATATATCATATGAAGTGGTCAAGACACATCTCACTAATGATATGTATTTAATTTGACACATACTCAAATCCAATCATATTATATAATGTCTCCAAGACACAACCCACTACTTATATGTATTTAATTTGGAAGATACTTAAAATGAATCATATCATATGAAGTGACCAAGACACAACCCACTAAATGATATATATTTAATTGGACACATACTCAAATCCAATCATATCATATGAAGTGGCCAAGACACAACCCACTAGTTTTATGTATTTCATTTAACACATGCACAAATCCAATCATATCATATGAAGTGATCAAGACACAATCACTAATGGTATGTATCTAATTTGATACATACCCAAATCCAATCATATGAAATAAAGTGACCAAAAGACATACCACTAATTTTATTTATTTAATTTAACACATACACAAATCTAATCATATCATATGAAATGACCAAGACACAACCCACTAATAATATATATTTAACTTGACACATGCTTAAATCTAATCTTATCATATAAAGTAACCAAGACACAACCCACTAATGTTATGTATTTAATTTGACACATACTCAAATCCAATCATATTATATGAAGTCACCAAGACACAACCCACTAATGGTATGTATCTAATTCAACATAGACTCAAATCCAATCATATCATATGAAGTGACAAAACACAATCCACTAATGATATGTATTTAATTTGATACATACTCCCCCAAATCCTACCAATTAGTAAGCTCTAGTATTTTAGCATATCATTTCTAATGGGGTATTGAGATGCACAAGCTTCAATTATGTGTTAGTTTGGTTTTAAATGAAACAATATTTATGATTTCATTGTCATATAGTGTTTTGAGGTTTAGCCTTTTCTCATTTGGTTAAATCTTAAATGATTAAGTTAAACTTTATATTCGATTAATAAAAAAATTAATATATATTAAAATTTAAAGTTTATTGTTATTTTAGTATTTTAGTTTAGTTAAGAATATAAAAAGATAATTGAGAGACTAGAATTACGAAATGTGTAAATATAAAAGCCAAAATAATATTCATAATGATGATGATGATGATGATTAATGTCCACTAAGATCTAATTGGTCTATCGAACCTTAAGAGGGTAAGTGATTACTTGTGATTCTTTAGAATTTTGTTTCTATGCTCGAAAAACATTAAGAGAAGCTTTCCAAGATCACCATACTTTTGTTGAGTTAAGAGATTAGGAAGGTTGGTAGTGTGATCAATATTTTGAAAGTGAGATCTAATATGGGTATAGGCTGGACAATCTAAGAGAAAGTGCTTTTCATCTTCAACCTTCTTAGTGTCACAAATGTGACACACACTTTCATCCCATGACATTTTAGGAATTGACCAACACCAGTTTCACTAAGGAGTTCATGAGAATTTGTTCCTATCTTAGCAATGCTTATTTTTTTCTTTACACTTGGCAAAACAGATAGATAATTTTGATCTTCTAGATTAGGGTTGATTACATCTTTATAATACCTTAATTTTTTTTTTCCTCTAACTCTTTATCACACCACATTTTTTCCTTAAATTTTGATTTGATGTTTTTTTTAATAGTATATTTATTCTGCAAAATGGTTTCTTCCATGATTCCCCAATAGTTTAGCCAAGACCGGGCATCTTTATGCCATCCTCGCTTGTGTCGATGGTGGTTATGACTTGATTTTGAAGCAATTTTAGGTAGCCTCTTGTCTTCCATGTTGTTTAACTTGTTGTTATACATTAGGTATCTAGTCATAGCCATGCTCTCAATGGGGGAGAGGCTTGTTTCTACGAGGAGGATGGGATAGGGCGTATTTCCTTTAATTTTGAGATTATAGGTTATAAAATTCTTTTGTATTTTCTCTATCTTTCTCCATAATTCACGAGAGATACTACAACCCCAGACTTCACATCCATAAATAATAACAGGTGTAACAAGAGTCTCAAAGAGGATTTTCTTCTTATCGCAACTCCAAATATTAGGTGATTTACAATTGTTTTCAAGTCCATCATAAGCTTTCCATCCCCCAATAATCCATTTCTCAATGCTATAATTCCAATTGAGCTTATGGTGAATATCAATTCCAAGATATTTGTATGAAGTAACTTCCTCCAAGTTCTTGTTGTTATATACAAAGGTATCATAAGGGATCTTATTGGGTTTAATAATCATGACCTTAGTCTTATCAGTATTAACAATCATACCCATATTGGAGCAAAAATCTTTGAGGATTCTTAGTTGGTTTTCAAGATCATGGGGACTCCTTTCCATAAGAACAATATCATCGGCATAAAGAAGAAGATTGATGACTATACCAGTGAGAGTAGGGCCAACACAACCTGCATTTTCCAAGCATTCTTCTAACTTATCAATGTATATGCCAAAAAGGGTAGGGGACCATGGAAAACCTTGTTTGACTCTGATATTGTAGTTAATCTCTTTTGACCAGCCCTCAGTGTTTTTAAACTTATAAATAACGTTCTCATACATCCTTATTGCAACAGCCCTCAACTCGAGAGGAACTTTTATCTCTTCCAACATATTCCTAATTTTTTTCCTAAAAACCATATAAAAAACAAAATCATGTCAAATGTAAAATAATAATTATGAAATTTGTAAACATAAAAGACAATCATATTCATATAAAAATATGAAAACGTGAAATAATAATTATGTATAATAGTTGATCTTAAATGGAATCCCTTAATGATAATGTATTGAAAAAAATCATACTCTAAGTTCGACATTTCATTACACCCAAATCAAGAGTATACTATAAACTAAATACCATGTGGAATAAAAACTCTAAATTCGAAGTTTCATTAACACCCAAATCAAGAGTATACTATAAAGTAAATAGCATGTGGAAATACAAACTTATATATTGGGTGATAGATAGAGATCGTTGAAAATACTTTTTAAACAATTAGTCCCAAACCTTTGAAAAAGAAAATTGTAAGCTTGTGAGAAAATAGTTAAGTTATACATAGTTAATTTTGGAATAGGACATCCTCACACCAGTTAAGTAGGATATTTTTAATCTAAAACGTTTTTTTAATGAAGTTTTAAATGGTAAAACCAATGGAAATTTGAATACCTTGTGGAAATTTGAATACCTTACTAAAGTTTTAAATGGTAAAACCAGTGGAAATTTGAATACCTTACATAAAACTATGATTGAAGTTCCATGAACATAATCTTTTCATGATTTTAAGGCTTTTGGGACTTTTGAATTGATATAAAAATATGAAAAATCCTTATAGTATTGGAAAATATACCTTTTCTAATTTTTTCCTTTTCCTAGATTTTAAAAATATGATTTTAAAAAAATAAGAGGATACCTTACACCCACTACACCAAACAAACATAAATACATAACAATGTGTAATTTAAACATTGCCATCAATTAAAACAAAACATAATAAATTTTTTCATGTTAGTGATATACTAGCACAAACACATAATTAAAAGGGGTTGATATATGTTGATTGACACCATTTTCCACTTTCAAAACTAATGGTGTTGGTCGATATATCTTAATCAATTTTAATTATGTGTTTGTGCTAGTTGAAGACCAACATGGACAAGAAGGATTAGTAGATTTGTGAATTAAAAAATTAATATAACTATCACAACCACATAATTAAAAGTGGTTGATATATGTCAATCGATGACATTTTCCACTTTCAAAACCAATGGCATTGATTGAAGTATATCAAACACTTTTAACTATGTGGTTGTGCTACTTGATGGTCAATATGCACGGGGAGGATTAGTAAATTTATGAATTAAAATATCAATATAGATACTATTGAAAATTCTATGATATTTTAGTATGGTTGAATGCCTTTGACTATGGTTTACCATGGTTGGCTATGGTTGACCATGGTTGACTTTGGTTGAGCATCGTTGATTATGCTTGACTATAATTGATTTGGGTCAACTATGGTATACTATGGTGGACTATATTTAATCATGATTGACTATGGTTGACCATGGTTAACAATGGTTGTTTATACTTGACATTTGGTTGATAGTGGTTGACCATGTTTATACATGATTGACTATGGTTTACTATGACTAATTTTGATTGGAAATGGATGACATGATTGACTATGTTAGAGAATGAATTACCATGGTTGACTATGCTAGAGAATGAATGACTATGTTTGAATATGGTTCAACATGTTCGACCAAGGGTGGTCGTATTTAACCATGGTTGACCTTAGTTGGCCATTGTTGATCATGTTTGACTATGGTTGAAAATGCTTGACTATGGTTAACAATGCTTGACTAAGCTTAACTATGTATAAAAATATTTTCATGTGGTTGACCATGTTTTACTATGGTCGAAATTGGTTGATCATGGTTGTCTACCGATTGGCCATGTTTGACGATGGTTTTCAATAGTTAACCATGTTTCTCTATGGTTGACCATAGTGRACCAAGGTTGACTATGGTTCACTATGGTTAACTTTGGTTGACTATGTTTGAATATGGTATACTTTAGCTAAATATATTTGACTATGGTTGATTATGGTGGAATGTGTTTGACTATGGTTCACTTTAGTTGATTATGAGTAACTTTGGTTGACAATGGTTGAACATGTTTGACTATGTTTGACCATGTGTGACTATGGTTTGATTTAGTTAACTTAAGTTGACCATGGTTGAATTTGGTTCACTATTGGCTCTATGGGATGACCCAGGTTCTAATTACAGGATTACCAACAACCCTTCGACCATCGACCCTTATGGATACCAGAAGGAAAAACAACGCACAAAGTGCAATCTGTAGTTTCACCTGAGATGGATTCAATGGGTGGACGTAGGACTCATGTGTCTGCAACCATGGGATGGGATGTGATTCTCTCTTAGGGGAATTATATCTAATCAACTTCTATCCCTTGAATACCCATCTATTATGCTAACCCTAGCTAGATATTAGTTCTAACCAGTGACACAACTATTCCAACAAAAATTCATTAACAATTATAACAACATATACCTAGTGCGCAAGTGTAATTAATGAAGTTTTGTCATAATTGTTAATTGTTATCCATCACTCAGAATCTTCTCTTTCTAATTCTTGGACTTTTTCATCTTCAAATTCAACTATATCCTCTATTGTTGATTCAACACTGCTTACATCTCATACCGAGATTTCTTCATCAACTTTTATGTCAATACAATCAACCAATTTATGCATCCTCTTATTATAGAATTTGTATCCTTTACTGTTTGTAGCATACCCTAATAATATACCTTCATCAACCCTGTCATCATATTTACCAAGATTTTCATCATTATTCTTGATATAACACTTACTCCCAAAGACTTTAAAATGCTTGATTGAAGCAGGTCTTCCAAACCATAGTTCATAAGGAGTCTTGTCACT
>JASDQU010102716.1:238462-260432 GCA_032191745.1 Picea mariana
GAATGTGCAGAACTTAGGGGAAAGTTCTAATCCTTCCATGTTTTATCAACAACTTAACCCTTCCATATCCCATGATTTTGGTTTTCGAGTCATCTTCTAGGAAGACCTTTCCACTATAATACTTTTCATATTCACTAAACCGCTCCCTATGAGGAATCATATGAAATGATTCACCTAAGTCGATCTACCATACATCACAATTTGTATGTGTACCTATATATTCCACGTAAACATAACCTCCTTATTCTATGGAGGTTTTCACCTCTATGGAAGAGGCATCATCAGATCCATTTGCTTTATCAACATTCTTAGAACTCCAATATTTCTTATAATTCTTAGCTTTACCACACTTCCAACATTTCCTCAAATATTTTCTTGAGGATTTAGATATACATTTAGATTTATATCTCCCCCCCGAAGACTTAATTTTATTCCTATCTTGGGGACGACATATTACAGATAAAGAGTCTGTGTTATGACTATCCATTATTTTCCACCTCATCTCTTCTGATAACCAGTATGAAACTACATCCTCATACTTCAATGTAGATTGTGTGGCACAACCTGTTTCTAGAAGTAGATAATCCTAGGAGTCTGGAAAAGAACATAAAAAATTAATACACTTATCTTCTTCTGCAAGCGTAATATTAACAAAGACAAGTTGACTTACTAGAGTATTTAAGGAATTTATATGCTATGTCACAGAATTTCCATATTCCATCGTAACATGATACAACATTTTCCGAAGAAACTATTTTTTTACTAGGGAATTTGACTGATACAAATTTCCCAATTTTTCCCATAGTTCCTTGGATGTAGATTCTCCTGACACATTTAGTAACAGTGAATCTTATAGGCATAGTTGAATCATACTCCTTGCTCTTCTATCTATCTTCTCCCATTCTTCTTTCGACATACCAGTAGATTGAGTACTAGTAGTTTGTGTACCAGAAGGTTATGTACAAGGATCCACAGTGATCCATTGTTCTTTGTATACAAGAAGGTCCTCCATCTTGAGCTTCCATAGCTCACATTTTTTACCGTTGAACTTCTCAATATCAATTTTATAATTGCTCGGCATTATCTTTCAACATATGAATCACCATTGCAAATATCCCACTGAACCTAGGTCTATCACATACCCAAGATAAACTTGATTTATTAAGACCAAGCCAAACCTTCAACAATAAAGGTGTCCCCCTAAAGCCAAAAAACATGCTCTAATACCACATTTAAGTTTTAAACCTATGAAGTAAATAAATTCATATGGATTCTTAAGAAAAATAAAATTAATAAATGGCCCATACACATAATAAAGAAAGATTTATTCTAGGAACCCTTAACTGGGAGAAAACCATCCTTCTTTGGTGTCGCACCTCTAAACTCTTCATTGTATTAATTTCACCATTCAAAATACAATATACACAATATTTTAGGTATTCCGCGGCTACCAAAACCTTAATCCCTTAATCCAGGATTAATTTAGAAAATCACTACAAATAGCAAAAAATGCTAAAATAGTGAAAACCACCAAAAAACAAATTTAGGGTGATACCCTGAATCCTTCATGGAACCAAGAGGGTGAATCCTATCCCCCCTTTAGACCCCCCTTGAGTAGCTCTCGATGCACATGCCCACAAAGAGCGATAGGTGATGAGATCGATAGATGCATTCATCAAATCTGACACACCCACCCACACACATGCAAAGAGTATAACACCTACCCAACATGACTATGATTGATTATGATTGGAAATGGATGACCATGGTTGACTATGGTTGAGAATGATTGACCATATTTGACTATGGTTCAACATGTTCAACCAACGGTGGTCGTATTTAACCATGGTTAACTTTGGTTGACCTTATTTGACCTTGGTTGATCATGTTTCACTATGGTTAACAATGCTTGACTATGGTTGAATATGGTTAACTATGTATTAAAACATTTGCATGTGGTTGACTATGTTTGACTATGGTTGAAATTGGTTGACCATGGTTGTCTATAGGTTGGTCATGTTTGACCATGGTTTTCTATGGTTAACCATGTTTGGCTATGGTTGACCATATTTGACTATGGTTGACCACCCAACAAATCTATTCCCCACTTTTCCAGAGTTACTGAATCTTATTCCACTTCCCAAAACAACACCATTACTACCTACTATCGCCACCACACCTACAACCACAAAACCTTCTTCTTCCAAACATAATGGTCTCCGAACCAAACATGTTTGCACCATATACTCAATACGACAATTACACTCACAAATTCCCAACTCTCCCTAAATTTTGATAAACACTAGCGACAATGCATCAAAATACATTACCTGCTCCCACAAAGGCACTCCCAACCATCACAAATGTTACTGACATTCATTATATTTCCATGTTAGTAAACTAATGAATCTGATTGCCTTGTGCATTATGTGAAAAACAAGACCATTTCACATATAGGTTTTGTCTCATTATCTCTTCCCGAACTTGACCTACAACCACATTGCCACATGTCCACACACCAACATCACCTTCCACTGAACCAACCTTGACAATATCTTTACATGGAGGACATACCATACCCATAGTAAGGCTAGAACCTTTACCTTTGACCGCACTAGATATCCCCATACCACCACCATCTGAATGCGTTCCCTTGAATCCATCGAATTCGCCTATAATTCCCATTCATGAGATTCTTCCTCCTCCAAACTTCCATACCCCACAAAAGTATATGGATATTTGGTTCATGTCATCTAGTGAAACCTATTCACCTTCTCAATTAAGTATACCCACCTCGGTCAGAACTAGTGATCACGCACCCTCATCTCATATACCTTCCATAGACGACCCCCTTATTACTAACCCAAATATCACTAGAGCCATCACCTCATCTCTATATTCTACTCAAACCGTTATCAACCCAATACACTCCATTTTTCAATCAAATGAAGACATTTTAGAGGCCATGAAAACACCATATTGTCCCTAGAATTCATTTCACCATTGATCCTTCTTCTTATCTCACATAACATTTCAACGACACGCAGATGCTCAATTCTGTGTGATTGAAACCAAATATTGTATTACCCCTAGTCATGTTGATTGGTTCAAAAATCCAATCCCTGCACCTGATTCCTTTGAAAAAGGGAACATGGAGAACATCTCCCCTACAATTAAGATTAACATCTCTATCAAACCCAACATCGTCTAATAAATCACTCTTGGCGATGCATGCTCTCCCGAAGAAAGCATAGTCTATAAAGTTCTCTTTCAGGAATTCTGGGATATTTTCGCATGGTCTTACACATAAATGCTTGGATTAGACCCTGTAATTTTTTAACACTGTATTGACACATGGCCCGATGTCACCCTTATTCGTCAAAATCAATATCCCCTTCACCCTTCTAATTCCATGGATATCAAAACTGAAATCGATAAGTTGTGTGTCATTGGCTTCATCTACCCTATCACATACACATCTTGGGTCTCAAAACTTGTCCCCGTCAACAAACAACAAGGAACCATTATGGTCTACACCAATTTTCATGATCTCAATCAAGCTTGTTCGAAACAAAAATTTCCATCCCCCTTCATTGATAAAGTTATGGATGATTGTGTCGGTCATAAATTCCTTTCACTCGTGGACGGGTTTTTTGACTATAACCAGATTCAAATTTTCCATCCTGACCAATACAAAATAGAATTCACAACACCATGGGGTACCTTCTCATACTGGATTATTCCATTTGGACTACAACCCATGGGTGCTACCTTCCAACAAGCCATGACATATGCATTTCACGATCTTTCCCATATTATCCTTTCTTACTTGAATGACCGCACTACTCACTCCAAGAAGAACTCCCAACACATAGAGGATTTACATCTTGTCTTTCAATGCTGCCATAGATAGAATATTTGACTAAACCTTATTAAATTTGTCTTCTTCATCACTAACAAATGCATATTTGGCTTCATCGTTTTTGAATGAGGAATCACTATGGACCACCTCAAATTCTAGGCTATTAATGAGATTCCTCCCCCCAAGAACTTATTCCAACTACAAAGCCTCCAAAGTCAAGCTAATTTCCTATGATGCTTTGTTCCCAACTATGTTATCCGTACCCATGAATTCTTATGCTTACTACGATATGACATCCCCTTTCAATGGGACCAACATTCCCAAGATGCCTTTGAATCTATTAAAGAAGCACTCAATAAAGCACCCCTAATCAGTCCCCCAGACTACGATAGGGATTATATACTATATGTGTCCGCCTTAGAGGTTTCAATCGCAGGAGTGCTAGTTTAGGTAGGTGATGAACAACACAAGTATTTCATCTACTATATAAGAAAAATATCTTAGGGCCATCTCTCAAGTACAATCATGAAGAGAATCTATCCCTGGAAGTTGTCCTTGCAGTTCAGAAACTGCTTCACTATATCTTACTTCCAACTACCAAGGTCATGGAAGATTCCAATCCTATGCAATACCTACTCATTTGATTCTAGATCAATGTAAAATTTTCTTGATGGATAATCATCCTCGAAGAATATGATCTCGATTTCACAACTACCAAGAGAAAAAATTCCCCCATCCTCGTAGAAATAATTGACAACTTCCCATCAAACTCATTTGACCCCCTTGTCAATGAAAACTTCCTAGATGAACATTTATTCTTAATTTCATCTGACGACGCATGGTATGGTGACATTCTTGTCTATCTCAGTACAATTTTTTTTTTCCCTCGTCTCTCCGGCAATGAACGTCATCGCATCCATCACCAAGCATCTCGTTACCTCCTCATTGGAGATGTCTTATATTACAGAGGGGTAAACACTATTCTTAATCACTACATCACCATTAATGAGGCAGAAAACGTCCTAAATGATAGCCACAATCACAATGCATGCAGGGTCACCTCTCCAGAATGTCCACATCACAGAAAGTGGTTCGGGTTGGTTACTTTTGGCCCACCTTGTTTTCTGACTACATTCATGTTGCTAAGGGCTGTGAGAAATGTCAATTATACAGACACAAAGTCAGTGTGCCACCCTTACCTTTCCATCCAATCATTACGACAGTCCCCTTTTGTAAGTGGGGCGTTTATTTCATGACTTTCAACCCCCCATCTAGTAATGGGAACAAGTATATCGTAGTCACATTCGAATACTTAAAAAAATGGGCAAAATCCATGCCCACATTCAATAACAAAGTTGATACAGCCTCCTGCTTCTTTTTCAACTATGTAATTACCCAATTTGGAGTCCCTCTTGTTGTGGGTGGGAAATCCCTCCTATGGATATATCATTTAAGGGCTCTAATAATGCATGCAGAAAATGACCATTTAAAGGCCTCTACTTTTTCCTATTTTCCCAACACAAAACCCCACATTCGTGCAATACAAAGGTGTAAATGAGATTTGGTGACTCTACCTTAAGTACTTCGTTTGATGTTGATCCCTTTGCTTTCACTCTCTCTTTTATTGCAAGCCTCCTCCCAAAGCTGACCTGCATTCACATATGAGCAAACAAAAAGCTGCAAACATGCATTTCATATACTAATTGTTGGGTTAGTTGTGACAATATCATAAAATAAATACTCAATTTGAACACATAATATGGTGGGATGAAAAAATTATTCCTTTTTGTATTAATCTTCATACGAGTAAACTTTACAATATGTGGTCAGCACTGCTCCTCGAATTTGGTCCTGGGCTCCTCTTCACAATGCACCATCTACTCAACCTCACAATATAATTGTAGGAAATTGGAGCAAAGGGGGGATAAATTTGGGTAGAGTTTATATATTCCTCTTCTTCCTCCAAATGGGACCCCTACCCCTTCTTTTATAGGCTAGAAGGAGCTAGGTATTTGGTCGAGTGACTGGCCATGCATGGTCGAAAGGTTTAGTTAACTTACCCAAAACTGCGTGTTCCATCAACAACTTTCCATTTTTTGTGCTTTTGTAGGTACACACGAGCTATAGTGAGTCAGCTAGAGTGTACACATGGGCTGTAGTGGGTCAACAAGAGTGTACACACGGGCTGTAGTGGAGCAGAGTGCGTGTACCTTTAAAAATGGTGTTTTTAAGAAGAGTTGTTCAGTACTATCTTGGAAAAGAAGGAATATGAGATGGCCTGATACTAGGTAAGAATGTATGGTGAAAATTAGGGTTATAACAGATGCCCCCTAATGTGTGAGGTTAGAAGAGCATCCGATGGCCGAAATACATTATCAATCTTTATCAACGTACCAAACCAGTGAGCCCAGGGACCAGAATTTGGGAGGTGCCATCTGCAAAATAACAATTGTCTCACCGAGGCGTGCATACCCATGCTCGGAATGAAATAAAATCATGGCTACCAATCAAATACACTGTAGATCCATGTCATATAACTATATAAAGTGTAGCCATGGGAAATAAACGGTGGATCTACATCTCAAAATCAAAAAGATATACATGTATAGTATCCATCTTCTAGAAGATGATAAGGCTTGATGGCTAGAGATGAGGTCTTTAGAGCTCGAGAAACAACTTCAAAATATTCAAAACTTGGGTAGGAGTGTAATATGATTGTACAAATTCACTACCTAGAGTTCTTCGACGTCTCGTCGGTCATGTCATAGAGAATCTTGATTATCAGACTGAAGGCTTCATTGATTTCGGACAAAGACTTGATTGGACTTTCAGGATGGTCGGGCATGAGGGCAAGAGACAAACTACAAAGGGGCTGACTCAGGATTGGTAAAACTTCCCTTGGATAATATCACGACAAAAGATGAGACTCAGGCAGCATGGCATTAACATAAGTTTATGAGGCAGGAGGCAATGCAAACTCTCCATATCTTTGGAAGAATAACCAAACGAAGGAGGACACAACTCAATGTAGCGGGAACAACTTCCTAAGGTCATATTAAATCCCAGGGTTTGAAAAAAAAAATGAAAGATGTGCTTTATCCAAGGGTGACTTATTGTGTTGCCAATACAAAGAAAATACTTTTCCCTTCCTCTTTTTGGGGTATATTTGATTTTTTTGTCTTTTTCAATAATTTTGGAAAAAGAATAAAAGAATGCTACATTACAAAGGAGGATTGAGTGTCGCAAACATAATATTTCAAAGAGCACGGAACACGGGGATGCTCAGGGCAAAGGGACATATGCAAGAAAAGGACACTCGGGAAAAATCCTCCAGGGGCCAAAGGTGTCAAGACGCAGAGGCAAAGTGCTACAGGTCTTGCGTATAAGGCATACTTCAGATGGTTCAGTTGAGAGCAACATGGCACCAACATTAGGCCGAAGACGCAGGTATGCAAATGCGATTAATAATACACACAATGGTAACATCCTTCAATGTAATTTTAATGAGCTCAGAGAAGGTAAGCTCGGTGGTTTTTCATATTGAGAGAGTCTGAAAAATGTAAAAGGAGACTCCAATGGGGTACATTTTTCGAAGGTATTCTAGTCAGTTTGAAAAAAGGGTAAACTAGAACCGACAAGACATCTATTGAAAACCATTTTAACGAGTGTGATAAAGACAAGATTACTCAGCCATTTTTTCATTTTTAAGGACTCTGAAAAAATATTAACTATGGACTCCGTCAGGAATGTTCTTTTGGACCATTTTAACAAGTGTGAAAGAATAAGGTCACTCGACGATCTTTTCAATTTTAGGGAGTCTGAAAAGAGCTTAACTATGGACTCCATGGGGGTTCCTTTTTCGTAAATTTAGTCCCTCGGGCCCGAAAAAGGGGTAAAATTATACCTAAGGATACTCTTCTAGGGATCTGAAGCCTCTAGAGTATACCTTTGTTCGTACATTTGACCGTCCAGACCGAAAAAGGGGTAAACTATAGCCGAATAGATGTGACTTCAAATTTCAGTTTAACGAGCGTGAAAGGCCACAAGATTGCTCGAAAATCTTTTCATGTTTAGAGGGTATGAAAAGGGCTTAAAAAAAGACCTGTGGGGGCTACGAGTCATGTATGAAACTGGTTTAGGTAGAGCCTGCTGCTAGGCTCAGACCAAGAGTCTCTTCGATAGTCAACTTGGGAAGTCTCCCAAAAGGGAAGAAAACACAAACCATGGTGTAAGTCCTCCTGCGGGATAGAAATCGTAGTCATGGCTTCAAGGATAGCCTCATCTGAAGGCAATTCAAAATTCAAGAAATCATGCAAACGAGGGTCGACAGTCCCAATGGATGAAGTAAACTGACCATAATCCATATGACGATGGAGGTTCTAGCCAGGACTGGTAGAGTCTATCAGCGAAGAATCACGATCATGAGGGCTTGATGATCTACTAACAATGAGATCGGACTCAGAAAGATACTCAAGCCCACTTGGACCAAGAGGGGGAAGCAAGGGCTGCCATGCCCCCATTGGATACACCAATGGATCAATTGTTGATTCCAAGTCTTGAGAAGGAAAACATGATTGCACAGGTTCCTGCTCAAAAGAAATTGAACACTGAGGATAAGATGCCACATAATTAACCCATGGTGGGGTTGAGTCTACATGAATGCTAGGAACATATAAAGGGGTAGTCTAAAATAATTCCAAATTAGGATGATGATTATCATATGCTAGCTGGTCAATAGTGACAATTCTTCCATTATGAGGGAAGTACATCACCCAGAAGAGCGTAGATACCACAACGTTCATAGCATATACATAATCACGCCCAAGAAGCATATTGAAATCTAACGGGCCTTTCACCACTATAACATCAACAAGGACAGTCTTCCCACCTAAAGATATAGGTAACTGAGGAAGAAACCCCAAATATTCACTAGGATGTCTATCAAAAGTCAACAACTCATGTGAAGAAGACATAAGATCAGGATATCCCAAGACTTTCCAAACCGATGAGGATAAAATACTTGTGGAAGCTCCTTCATCCACAATACATCGATAAATGTTTCTTGAATTAACTTCAACCCTTATTTGAAAGGGTGCGGAGGAAGGAAGACAAGGATCAACAAGGTCATTCCAATCAAAGGAAACCATCCTAGGGCTTGGAGTGGGTGTGCTCGGAGTGAGAGGAATGCCCCCTTGTTCTAAAAATACTGAACCAGAAATGCTAAAAACATGGTCTAAAGGCACCTCACCCCCCAAAAGAGGAGTGGGATCAGCCGATGACCGCATCGACATGACCACTTTCGCAACCAATAGTTGAATAGGCTGCGAGACTACATGGTCTAAAGGAACCTCTCCCCCCAAAATAGGAGTGGGATCAACCGATGACTGCATCGGCATGAACACTTTTACAAGCCATGGCTGAATAGGCTGTGAGACTGCATGGTCTAAAGGCACCTCACCCCCCAAAAGATGAGTGGGATCAGCCGATGACTACATCGACATGACCACTTTCTCAACCAATGGTCAAATAAGTTGAGTGACTACAAGGTCTAAAGGCACCTCACCCATCAAAAGAGGAGTGGGATCAGCCGATGACTACATCGGCATGACCACTTTCGCGACCTATGGCTGAATAGGCTACGAGGAAACCTCGAAAGACTCAGAATCATAAGAGCTTGCATACAGGGACCATAATATTTGTACCTCTAGAATGCCAGGGCACAAATGAGTAAGGTGATATCCCTTGCAAAGCTTACAAGGGAACTTAGGATTACATCCTATCCATCTAGGTTTCTCAATAGAATTAATGCCCCCAGCATGACTAGCAGTGGTTGGTTGCACATCTCCAACATGACTTGCAAAGGTTAGTGATGGGTCGATAACATGACTTGCAAAGGCTATAGACCTATTACCAGTATGACTAGAAGTGACTGGACTTTTTCCCCCAGCATGACTTGCAGAGGGTGGGTGTGTGCCCCTAGCATAACTTGCAGAGGCTGGGTGTTGGTCTTCAACGTGACTTGCAGAGGTTGTCAACCTATCTCCAACATGACTCGCAGAGGTTGGTGATTTCTTCTTCCTATTCTTCCTCTTTTTATTTCGCTTAGACTTTTGGTTACTAGTAACTGTATTTTCACTAGAGGTGGGAGAAGGAGGAGGAGAAGACTTTGCTGATGAAGAAACATCAACAGAGTGCCCATGACATAAAGTTCTTAACTGATAAGCGTCAAGAGCATTTGGGACATTTGGAATGGTACCCAACCAAACTGGTAATCCCACATTCAACCCAGGAATGTACAAAGTGGCCATCAAAGGGGAACCAACATTTCCGAAGAATGGAAAAGAAAAAGAATCCCCTTGTGAAGGGGCTCCTTGGTTGGTATCATCGGGAACTTTAGCCATGAAGATCTTATGCATAGGTTCTCCCCTTGCGGGATCGTTCAAATCTGTAACAGTGTCACACACTGACTCTGAAGAACCAATGTTATCAAAACAACGCCTATAAAAAGGTGGCTCCATGTTCTTAACCGAAAGACCAAAAAGTCCTCGCGACTGGCGGAGTGGGTGGTCTACCACCCTAGGTCAGAGACCCAAATCCACGACTGAATAACTCACTATGGAAAACTAGGGAGCATAGATCACACACTAAAATTTCCTAAAGGAAAATCAAGCAAACGACTAACTAGTTAGAAGAATAGTTACACCAACCAACACTAGAGCAACTTACCGTTGCAAGTTCAACTTGAAAATGGAAGAACCCTCTGGATATAATCTGAAAATCATGGCCTGATGTTTGTTCTAGGTACCGTGGTATACCCCTGCAGTCACCTGTGTATGTCACTAGAAAGATAGGCAACTAGGTTGCCAGCGCGAACAGTCACTAGGAGGGTACAGTTGATAGTCAGGTAGACCACAATGAGCATGGTATCAAGCCCGAAACCTGCCAAGGGTATCGAAAGAAAGTGGTCCGAAAGAAAACTGAGGAACCCGAACGGATTTGAGACCCACGAAGCTCCGTGGAAAATGAAATCGACGGAATCCCAAGACAATCCCTCTATATGTGTTCTCCACTACGACTGGTCTGGCTTTGGAGGGGTTATCTCCCCTACCTTTCCGCACACAAACTCGTGTTTATCCCCTGTGTTAGAGGGGGGTCCCAGATAACTTTCACGATACTGGACTTCTACACTCCTTAGCACAGACTCATATGTTTTTTTTATAGCCTTGAAGAGTTTCCTCTCCAACCTAAATCAAGGCTCTAGCCTAATCTAGTTGATGGACCCTACAAACATAAAGTCTAGTAAATTTTAATTAGCGTTCTTTTTACTGGCTTGATTTACTCAAATGGGTATGGTAGTGCAACTGATGGTGTTAAGACTCTTGCGAAAAATGCTGAAACTTATATGAACACTGGCAAAGAATGATTATATTTCTTATTTTTTTCCTTTTGAAATGCTTTTAAAATTAGAAGAAAACACAACGCTATACTAATTTCTTTTTCTTTTTCAAATAACAATGCAAAGAAAATGCCAGGAAAGAAAGAGATCTAACAAACTAATTTTTTTCTTTTATATTTTCTTCTAATAAAAGAAAAAATAACAAAAAATTCTAAAAGAAACTGATGAATGCACGATTCATGCCCCCCTCCCCCCCCGGCCATGAGGGAGATTTTTTTTTTTAAATGCAACTCATTTTTCTTAAAATTTCAAGCTAAAAATAAGTTAAAAAGAGATAGGAAACACAAAAAATATTTTAAATGAAAAAGAAAGCTATGTTGGAATACAACCTAGGCTAAAACTGCTTATGACAGAGACCATAAAGAAACATGAAAAACCTGGGAAGTAAAAACTTGATAGGGAAGAGGATGACTGCCTCCTCAAAATTTTCTAGATAGACACGCGACTATCACTTCAACAAGAAGCGTATGCATGGGGGCTGCCCAAAGACAGGACGCGTTTGCATGCATTCAGGCCCACTACAGGCCACGTGTGCCTCTGTTTTTCCTCAAAAAAGGAGGACAAGCAGCTAAGATTAGGCAGGGAGTACTGGTATTGAAAACCAGAACCCCTTAAAGGTGCAAAAACTTACTTTGACAAAGAAGAGGAAAGAAAAATTTAGCAAAACAAAGCTAATCCTGAGGTTTTTACTTGACTATGGACTGTTCAATCAGAGACCTAGAAGGACCCAGAATATCCCTGAGAAGGATCACTTCTGCAGGGGAGAGGATGAATGCCTCTTCCTAATAAGGATTTCCTAGGTTCTCAGACACACAACTAGCACTTCATCATCATGCGTACATACGCGGGCTAACTAAAGGTAGGGTGCATGCATACGCTAGCTGTCCCACTACAGGGCACGTATGCCTTTTAAGACTCTCAAAAATAGAAAATAAATAGTCTGGTAAGCAGAGCAGGGAAGACTGGTATTGAGAACTAGAACCCCTGAACACTCAGACTTCTTGCAGAAACTCAAAAAAGGTAGTAAAACCAATTTCAAAATACCCAATAAAAAATCCCCAAAGAACCCTAGAGAGTCCCCAGTATGGTCGCCAATTCTGTTGTGGGTGGGAAATCCCTCCTACGGACTTAGCATTTAAGGGCTCTAATCATGCATGCAGAAAATGACCATTTAAAGGCCTCTACTTTTTCCTATTCTCCCAACAAAAAACCCCACATTCATGCAATACAAAGGTGTAAATGAGATTTGGTGACTCTACCTTAAGTCCTTCGTTTGATGTCAATCTCTTTGCTTTCAATTGCTCTTTTATTGCAAGCCTCCTCCCAAAGATGACCTGCATTCACATATGAGCAAACAAAAAGCCGCGAACATGCATTTCATATACTAATTGTTGGGTTAGTTGTGACAATATCATAAAATAAATACACAATTTGAACACATAATATGGTGGGACAAAAAAAGTATTCCTTTAGGAAATTGTAGCAAAGGGGGGATAAATTTGGGTAGAGTTTCTATATTCCTCTTCTTCCTCCAAATGGGACCCCTACCCCTTCTTTTATAGGCTATAAGGAGCTAGGTATTTGGTCGAGTGACTGGCCATGCATGGTTGAAAGGTTTAGTTAACTTACCCAAAACTGTGTGTTCCATTGGCAACCTTCCGTTTTGTGTGCTTTTGTAGGTACACGTAGGTTGTAGTGGGTTAGCTAGGTTGTAGGAGCTCTGGAAATACAGGGAGTCCTGAACAAAGGAGAAGGAGAGTAACCTTCGTCTGTGACTTCCATTGAGTTGAAGAAGGAGACTGAATCTCAAGCATTGTGGTCTAGCTCAGGGGTGGCTAGTGATAAATCCGTTTGGATTCACTAAGCCTACGGTTGGGTGGAAACGAGCACCCCTCTCAGCATTCGCATCATGTCCATAATTTCTGATAAGTGTTATGTCTTGCATTTGGAATTAAATGTCACGATCGCATGCTCATTTTTATACGCTCCTTAATAGTTTCTGTATAGAAGTGTTTGCCTTGTGTTTTTATTGGAAATAATGGATGCATGCTCATACTAATATAACTACAAATCGGTTAATCTATAGAATGTATTAGTTCAGGATACGAGTTCATTCCCCTGAGGATTGACCCATCTAACTTGACTCGTGCTATGCCATGGTTCATCCTTCCGAAGGCACCTTTTTCAGAAAAGTTCCCTCGCATTCCAGAGTCGGAGTGAGTCTCTTGAAAAGACTACCATTGTAGTAAATGCATGAGTTTACCTTTCCCTTGTCGCGAAGTAAATGGGCTTTGGAGTTTTGGCTTCCAGGAAACCCAGGTGCGAGACCCCTCATCTTTGCACATCGCAAAATCCCGACATGCAGAACCCCGAAAAGAGCTTAGTGTAAATGGGCTTCGAAGTTTCGGCTCCCGGGAAACCTAGGTGTGAGACCCCTCGTCTTCACACATCGTGAAATCCCGACATGCAAAACCCTGAAAAGAGCTTAGTGTAAATGGGATTCAGAGTTTTGGCTCTCAGGAAACCCAATGGTATGAACCTTTATCTTCACATGTTGCGAAATCCCGGTATGTGATATCCCGAATCAATGAAGTGTGAATGGGTTTCGGCGTTTCGGTACACGGGAAACCAAAGGGTATGAACCCTTGTCCTCGCATGTTGCGAAATCCTAATATGAAAAATCCCGGTATGCGATAACCCAAATCAGTGAAGTGTGAATGGGTTTCGGCGTTTCGGCACCCGAAAAACCCAAGGGTATGAACCCTGGTCTTTGCATGTTGTGAAATCGTGGTACATGAAACCTCGAGGCGCTCTGTGAATGAGCCCTAGGTCACCGAACAGGGTCTGGTGGTAAGAAGGAGGAGTCCCGAAAGAAATTTGGACCGCCCATTGTAGGGACGCGTGGCTAATATCTAAAGCCACCAGGGTCCTGGACATCAGAGAAATAGGAATGAAGACCCCGCCTAAATCCTGAAAGGTAGAATGTGTTGACGGGTGAAATTGAACGCTCGCCAACTAGAGAAGTGGATCCAGTTCGGGGTTATCTAAATAACCCAAGCCGTTTGGGATGATCCACCTCGACGACTTTAGCGGCTCTGTTAGCCGATCTAACTCCTAGGAAAACGAAAGAAAACTAACTAAAGGAACTAATCTAAATGAAAATAACAATTAAAGCAAACTAATAAACAATCTGAAATACATATATACAATCTATTGCCTAATATTATACAACAATAATTCTATGAAATCAAATGTTCAATTATCAACAGAATTAGATCCAACTACAAATGTACAATATTTACAGATTACAGATTTTAAATTGAAAAACCTGAAAAATCGTTTGTGAGATGTCCTATGACAGTAGAGCTATTGTTTTTTATTTTTTATAATCTTTTATGAGAAAGAAATTAAATAAAAACTATCTAAGCTAAGCAACTAAAATAATAATTCTAATTGTAAATCTAAACTTTATATCTAACTAAATTACTTAGAATTATCGAGTTTATTAACTATTAAATAACAAATAGCAAACTAACATGAAGTAACACTTCAGGTTGATCCTATGTACAATAGTTGATTTAGCTGTTCGGTGGGAGGAAACCCGCACCAGATTCTCCACAGGCTTCTTGTAAACAGGAAGTAGCAGTGCTCTTTGAATATAAACGACAGGACAAACAAGACATAAAAAATGAAAACAATCTTATAATTTACAAATCATCACATTTAGATAAATCTGTCTGCAAAGATTTGTACAAAATGATTTATTTAACGAAGAAGATAAACCTTTAATTCATTAAATTGAAACAAAGTGAATGTTGTACTTTTAAAATAAGAGAGATCAGATATGGAAAACCCATAAACCAAATCACATCAACCTACAACAAATTACGATAACTAAAGTAGTCGATAATTGATTGCAAACTGATATGAAGAAAACTTGAAATAAAAGTTTGATATATTGAAAGCTAAAGCTGTTACAAGACATCCACTTTCATCCCAGCTTATATCATCATAAATCCATAGTCTGTTCTCCCAACCGTGATGATCCGTTCATTAAAAAAAATAACAAGTATTTAAAGACCACAAGGTAAAACATCCCTGTGGGAATTATCAAACACAGTTTACAAAAAAATCTGGGAATAATCTCCCAAGTCTCTATTTCTGACTTAAGCTAACCACCTAAAACAAAGCTATATCACAAAAAGCAAGATCTGAACTACCACAACATATCCAATTGGTCATTGAAATTCGTATGCACCTGAAAGTGGAAAAAAATAGACAAGTTTAGATAATGTTTTATTGGTAAAATTAACAAAAATCTAAATTTTAAGACTAGCTAACAGAATCAAATGATTCTGTAGCTGGTCATATTTGCAAAACAAAACCATTTTAACTCAATCCAAATGATAACAAAAATATATATGACCTATTAAACCAAACCTTTAATTTCTAATTGGAAACAAAGCAAGTCATCCACGCCAGAAGTAACCAAATCTTTATGCCAATTTGAAACAGACAAAAATCGTGTTTAATTAACCGAATGGTATATATGCAATCTGCCAACCAATTTTTTATTGCCAATTTGAAACAGACAGAATCGTTTGACAATTCAAAATTAATGAAATCATTTTCTTGAATCAATTTTAACTATAATCGATTTTTTTAAACCAATCTTTGCTATTAATCCAACGCATACATAATTCAAAATGAAATCATCCATTCAAAACAAAGCATAATTGTTTCAAAATCAAAACAAACAAAACTGAATCGAGCTAACTCAGAGCCGACACAATCCAAGAACAACAAAATCGTATTAATGCAGAACATAGCTATACTTGATTTTAGCAAACAAATCTTCAAAACAAAATAGTTTATACCAATCCAGAACAAAATCTTTTTATACTAATTCAAATAAAAACGAAATCATTTCTGGTAATTCGAAAATAACATAATTGTTTTGAATCCATTAAAACGAACAACACCAATGGAAAGCAAGACTAATTCGTTATATTAATTCAAACCACCTCATAAAACAAAATTGATGTTGAAATACATACCTGGGCAGTAAGAAAATGATCCGATCAGGACAACTTTGAGTTAACAAAAGGTCGTTGTTGCCTCAACATCTTAAAGAGAACAGAGCCTGTTGTCTTTCAACTTGCTGACAGACTGCTTGATAAATCTTTGGATTGATCAAGGGTTTCAACAGGAGGTTGAGGCACAAGGCTAGACAGGTGGAAGAGGTTCTAAGGCCCAGGTCTGGAGAAGTAATAAACATTCCGGCAAATGAAAACAGACCCAAAACGCACCTTACAGCCACGGAGAGGATCTGAAATTGACCTATAAAACATGAGCTAGATCTTTGTAATAACTCACTTTCTGAGGAAACCGCCCGTAATGTAGGTAAAGGGGCTAATTTCGGTTCTGGGTTTTCAAGGGTTTGATCTGATTCAAAACCGTTTGCCTAGAATCTCTCACGCAAAAACATGTCTCTGGGATGCAATTACGGGGTCAGCCTAAGCAGTCTTCTCTGGCAATAATGAAACCAAAACTGACTCTGAACACCATGGGGGTTAAATTCACCCTATAGGAGCCAGGAGAGAACACACAGTGGACAGGGGTTTGGACAGGGTATACAGGGGATCGATGGCTCACTGGCTTCCCCGAAAACCAACAGAGGTAACCCGAGATACGAGGCAGGCAATAATGTCTAAGTGTGCGAGGGTGGTGGAAGGAAACAACCATCCAAAACAGTCATATCCAAATGTACAATCGACGACGCATATGGTGATTCAAATCACTATTGGTATATGTTAAAAACAATGCCAATAACCATTGAAAACTTATGATAAGTCAACCCGAATATTTGCACAACAATAATGTTTGCATGATTTAAAACCAAAACAATGTTTCGAATATAGCACCAAGGATTCGATCATTAAAGGTATTCTTTGTATAATACCATTGAATTAAGGGTCTAATCGCCATATTAATGCGTTGTTATTGAATTCAATCAAAAGCAATAGAACATCAAACCACCATTGAATCAAGGACTCAATCACAATCATTAGAATATCATCATAGTGTCATAAAAATGAAATCATATTAACAACAAGAAAATGCCAAATGAGTAAAGGTTTTGGTGTCTTTCCAACTGTGTGAATGTCATTGAGTTATAGGCGAAAATGACCATAGAACAAGATTATAATGCAGTGATGATTTTAATGCCATCGACATGACTTCGAACTCAAAGTTTTCATGCTTGCATTCATGAAAACGAGAACAAAAAGGTAGGTGTGCAAATGCACAAGTTTTATTCAACAGATTGCGATGAGAATCAAGGGTTCCAAAACACTTGTGTAGGCAGCTTATAAAGATAAGATAAAAATGCGAAATGGATGCCAACAGAATGCCAGGATTTAATTCAGGCTGTTGATCAAATCGATGATCTGGACCACAGATCTGGATGACACCGGGCTTTCAAGTTCTGGGGATTCGAAAGGGAAAGGAGGAATTCTTGCATCTCGATTCTCTGAATCGCGAAACCCCGAAAGCATTTAGAGGATTAGCACCAGGTCATGGGATAGGTTGTATGACAAGCGACCCAAGGGAGGAGCTAAGGATCTATTAGACCCTTTCGGGTTTTGTCATTTCGAAAGACAGAGAATAGGGGAACACTTGCATCACGATTCCCCGAATCGTGAAAGCCGGAAGAACCCTTTTGGTAAGGCCTGTGGTCATATCCAACGATCACTAGGGGGAGGTTAAGGGTGGGAAGGGTTTTCGCCCGACCCCATAGAAATTCGGGGATTATGATCCTCGAAGAAAAGACAAAAAGAAAAAGAAAATCTTAGTTGTCGTAGTGGGTGTGTGACAATAAAGCACCCCTAATCAGTCCCCCAGACTATAATAGGGATTATATACTGTATTTGTCTGCCTTAGAGGTTTCAATCGCAGGAGTGCTAGTCTAGGTAGGTGTTTACCAACACAAGTATTTCATCTACTATATAAGAAAAATATCTTAGGGCCATCTATCAAGTACAATCACGAAGAGAATCTATCCATGGAAGTTATCCTTGTAGTTCAGAAACTACGCCACTATATCTTGCTTCCAACTACCAAGGTCATGGAATATTCCAATCCTATTCAATACCTACTCATTTGATTCTAGATCAATGTAAAATTTTCTTGATGGATAATCATCCTCGAATAATATGATCTCGATTTCACAACTCCCAAGAGAAAAAATTCCCCCATCCTCACAGAAATAATTGACATCTTCCCATCAAAGTCATTTGACCCCCTTGTCAATGAAAACTTCCTAGATGAACATTTATTCTTAATTTCATCTGACGACCCATGGTATGGTTACATTCTTGTCTATCTTCATACACAAAAAAATTTCCCCCATCTCTCCGGCGATGATCATCACCGCATCCATCACCAAGCCTCTCGTTACCTCCTCATTGGAGATGTCCATATTACAGAGGGGTAGAAACTATTCTTCATCACTACATCACCATTGATGAGGCAGAAAATGTCCTAAATGATAGCCACAATCACAGTGCATGCAGGGTCACCTCTCTATAATTTCCACATCACAGAAAGTGGTTCGGGTTGGTTACTTTTGGCCCACCTTGTTTTCTGACTACATTCATGTTGCTAAGCATTGTGAGAAATGTCAATTATACGCACACAAATTCATTGTTCCACCCTTACCTCTCCATCCAATCATTATGATAGTCCCCTTTTGTAAGTGGGGAATTTATTTCATGACTTTCAACCCCCCATCCAGTAATGGGCACAAGTATATCGTAATCACATTCGAATACTTCAAAATATGGGAAAAATTCATGCCCACATTCAATAACAAAGTTGATACAACCTCCCGCTTCTTTTTCAACTATGTAATTACCCAATTTGGAGTTCCTCTCCAAGTAGTTTTTGACCATGGTAAACATTTTAAAAGTGAAGTATTTGTTTAGTTATCTGCCAAAGTTGGATTTACTCATGAGTTCTCTTCATCATACTACCCTCAATTGAATGGGCAGGTCGAAGTGATCAATAAAGTCTTGAAAACCATGCTCCAACACACTGTTAATAAGCACAAAACTAACTAACATCACATGCTATTTTTGACACTCTGAGCATATTGCAAAACTATCAAAACCACAATTAGCTTCACCCCTTACATTTAGTTCATGGTGTAGAATCCATCATTCCCATTGAATGTAAAATCCCCACACTGCGCACAACAATCAAGATTCTACCAGACACAACCCTGATGGAACAATTATTACTTAAGATGAGCTCCTTAGATGAAGATTGCCACACTTCCCTACAAAACAAAGAAGCGAAAAAGAAACAATCTAAAGCAGTCTTTGACTGCCACATGAACCTTTCATCCTTCAAAGAAGGTGATTTAGTGTTGGCCTACGATATCGCCCATGATGCTTTAGGCAAGGACCCTTTATCATTCTCCATTGTCTCACTAAGGGAGCCTACACCTTGTCTTACCCTGAAGGATCCACCCTCAAAGACTTTTTCAACAGGTTATACTTGAAGAAATTCTACCCTTAAGCATAGCCACCCTACCTTAGGATCTTCTTGTATTATCCTAGTGTTTTTAGTTTTTTTTACCAAAAACCCTTCCACAACATAGGTCTAATCCTTTGTCCTTGTTTTGAAAGATGAACCATCCATATTCTTACTACATTGGGTATGCCGATGGTGCCATTCATTGGATTCATAATCTTTCTTCAGTAGCTTAGACCCTTTGCACCATAGAACATGTACTCCTTCACTCCAATGGTATATGCCTTGGTACCACCACCAATAACCAAGATGAATATGTTTTCATCATTGGCCTTCTCATAGAAGCTGGTCATTTCCATATTCATCACCTGAGCATTATTATATATTCACAACTCATTGTTCTGTAGTTGAACAATGTGTATCACATCTTTGATCCATGCCTATATCACAAGTACCTGCAAGTTAAACTTCTCACTACGAATTTTGAATCCATTACAATCACACACATTCCTAGAAGATTAAACCACATCACATATACCATGGAGAATCAAGTACTCAATTGGAATTTTTCACATTAAACATACACATACAATTATTAACATTGATTCATCCCATATCAGAATAATTCAACAAAAACACAAAAAACACATATACTCAAAAAACACGATCCATCACACACACACACACATATATATATACCCATGGTATCATAAATGTTTACTCAAAGAGAAATACACATCACCTGACCACAGTCTCAGGCCCAAAATGTTACAACATGCCCTCATCATATACATCTGAGAAGCCTCAACTCCTCTAAAACAAAAATGGAGGAAAATTCCCATATGGTACAAACACCTAGGGTGCTTCTAGCTATGGGAAAACACCCGCTGAATGGTCCACTGGTGGGTCCCTCTCATCTGTGGGTACCTCCCCACCTGGAGGTACTCCTGGGGGTAGATGTCATGTCACCACAACACTTACCACTTATGCACACCACACCAAAGACCACCACTCATGGCATCCCCCAATACACTTCTAAATCATTCAATCATCCCAAATATCAGGCCACCGGTCCTACAACAACCCCTCTAACACCATCTCTAACCACCACTACAAATAATCCATATCACCTCACACTGGGTCATGCAACGGGCCCGACCGAGGATCATTAAACCGACATCGTGACCTCACTTGCCCCTCCATCTCTCACTCCCTCTCGATCCCTTCTCGAGAAAAGTCGCTCTCTCGGTTGTTTGGACCAAAAACTGTCAAAATACAATAAGCTCATTAGTCTGTTCACATAACCAATAATGATATACAGAAAATCAGACATGCAATATAACACTCACATACCCCACTGGTCCCATAGCTCTCGAGGGGGTATCCTCATACCTGGATGGTGTTTGAAGTCCATCCCCGAGTAAGGATAGTCCAAAATAATTTGTGAGTTCTACTTCCAAACCCCCTCAAAAGCCTCAATAAAATAGTGACCCCCCTCCCCTCCTCCATGTGTTACACACCAAAATATCACACTTAGGTGTCACATCTTTTACACACCTTAAGTATCGAAAAGTGTCGCAAAGTGTCGTACACACCTCACTAAGTGTCGCATGCACTTTCACAAGTGTTGTATGCACCTTACTAAGTGTCTCATGCACTCTATTGAGTGCCGTAAGTGTTGACACCATGACTAAATGTTGGTTGTGTTCCCTAAGCCATGGTGAATCAGAAAACATTGAGAAATGTCGAAACCTAACCACTTTCCCTAATTTTTTATCCTTGTTTTACCACTAATGCCCCCCTTCCCATGTATAGGGAGTGTTAATTAATCAACTAGGGGGGAGCGTTACTAACGCTCTGTGGCCAGTTTTGGGGTATCGTTAGTTCAGTTAGAACTAATTCACCTTTTTTCGTGGGAAAATCCTAAGATAATTTTGTATGATTATCGTCAAAGGATGACTCATACACTCGATTCATCTACATTCCCTCCATTTTGGGTACTAAATCCTAACCTAAGGAGTAAATATCTCAACCATTCCCTTGAAATGTTATGGTGGTTAAACCTCTCAACTCTATCTAAGTAAGGCCATTCATGGGTAAATGGGGGAGGGGGGGGG
>JASDQU010102716.1:272747-304927 GCA_032191745.1 Picea mariana
CATGGGACAACATCTGGACTTGCTCCTTGATGCGTACTCCAATGCTCCAGCAAAGAGGAAATGCCCATTTTGTGTGCAGCCATTCGCCATCCCAACCAGGTCCATGTGGCAGACAGACAAGGGTGACAGGTCACCGGGTATCTAGGTTCTCCTATGCTAGTTTGTTTTATGTTTAATCATGCTGTTGCTACATGTAAACTTGACCTATGGCCATCTGTCCTGGTTTCCTTCGGGCAGGACAGAGGGCAAAACAATTTTCCAAACTATGCTGGTTTCCGGTAAAATGACAACATTCTTGGTGGCTCAGAACTATATCTCTGTGTATTTTGTCAATGTTTCTCTGATAATTTAATATAGCAGGTACTACCTTTTTTACTTAAACAAAATAAAAATAATAATGTATCATAATTGGATCACTTGCTCGCAAGTGTCCTCAAAGAATAAGTCAATATAAATGTGCTCAATGGAACTGGATGTTACAAATAGATTAATCACTAAGTACCTCATCAAATGGAAGAACCTACCAATGGAAGAGACAACATGGGAAGATTTGTTTTTCATGAAAAAACACCTGCAATTAGTCAACTATTGAGGACAACACTTGTTTGAATGGGAGGGGCATGTTAAGCCCTAGACAAAGCCCCATGTTAAAAATAAATCCCATTGTATAAATCCCTAGATAGTGAGATATATTATTAAATTTGTATATTAGTGTTGTGCTCTAGACCCTTTAATTGTAAGTGTGCCCTTTGTCTCTTCTATATATCTAAGGAGACCTAGTTTTAGAATCATCTCATCTCATTCTTGTATATTGTTTCTATTGTAAAAGGAGCTTTCCCCCTAGAAGAGGATTACCTTTCATTCTTGTATCTATTTCTCAAGGTGTGGAGCTTCGTCTCTTTATATTTTTGAGTGCTTTTGGTATTTGTTTCCTAACAAATAATGTGGACAAAATATCAACAATAACTCATTAAATGAAAAAGGTTGTACAACATGAATTTTTATAACACCAACGTAGATCCATCTTAACTCTAGATCTATCATATGCCAAGGGATAAAATCCTTCGAGCTGCAAACCTTTTTTAGAGTGAAAACTTGAGGAAAGGTTTGCACCTCAAGGGATTTTGTCCCTTTCGGTGTATGATAGATCTGGAGTTAAGCCAATCATGGGTGACCATTTCAAAACTTTAGATCATCATTAATAAATGTATGTATATGTTTTATATGAATTGGATGCTTTGAAATTTACTAAGTACAAGTTTTAATTTATAGAGTACCATTAAGAATGACACTTCAAAAGTTACATAAGGGTTAAGGTGAACAATTGTAAAGTAATAATGTTTAATGATGAAGGAAGTGAACACTAAGAAATTAATAGTATCCCTATGATAAATAATAGATACTTTACTTAGCGACCAATCTCAATATGCCTTCTTCAACTTATGTTTTATCCATACCTATTAGATTCCCATCTTTCATATTGATTAGATGAAAAATGAAATTGATTTGGAAGACAATATATTGTTTTTCAGTGAAGGTGGTCTTCCAACCTTATCTCGAGATATATAATATTTTAGTGAAGGTCATACATTGTCTCTCTTGTTGTCCAATATTAATAGTTTCTTTCTCCAACCTCATATGTTCCCAATAATTTAATTTACATTTGATTGCATGATTTTGATTTTAATGCATTCTATATATGTCAACATTATGTATATCTTATATTATAATGGTTTCAATGTGAAAATATTAATTGATGAATCACATCCAAGAAAAAAAATTAGTGGACTTCAACTTATAATATGTATTTTGAAATTGATTTGCAATGTTTTATTGTTAAATCCATTTCATTTGATAATTTGCAACATCTTGGTGTTGAAATCAATGTAGCAGATCGATTTCATTGGTATCATTTCTTCAAATAATGAATTGAATCATTTTTTACTTTATTATCACTGAAATCGATGAACTATATTGTTTTGTGTTATATCATTGTTAAAATCAATACAACTACTTGATTATTCTAAATAATTTTTCATTGCATCATAACTTAAATCAATGCATTGTATTATTTTGCATTATGCCATTATTGAAATTAATGCAACTAATTGTTTTGAATTATTTTCATTGTATCATCTATGAAATAAATGCACTCTATTTTTTGTGTTGTTTTATTGTTGAAATCAATGCAACTATCTAATGCCTATATGTTTTATCATTTATGAAATCATTTCAATTCCATGATTTCTCTAAATCATTTTTAATTATATCACCATTGAAACCCATAAACCTTATTGTTTTATGTTATATCATTTTTGAAATCAATGCAAGTACTCAATAATTAGAATTTTGTTTGTGAATTGGAAAGAAGATGATCGAAGTTTGGGCAGTGTTTTTGGAGCCGAAGGGATTTTGAAACTGGCAACTCATTACAATGGTGGAAAAAGTTCCTTGAAATCATCTTCAACATTTAGTGGTGTATGGGGGTCCTAGTATGAACTTGGGAACACCAAAGCGGTATTAGTTGGAGTCAGCTAACACTAGCTGATGAACTTCTTGGCCGATTTTTTGTTTTTAGTGGCTATTTTAGTGAGACTTAGGATTTTTATCACTCCTCCAAATGTATATTAGTGTTTATTATTCATTAACTTGCTTGTCCCTTTTGTTACTTATTACGCTAGTTAAGTTTTACTATGGGAGTAGAGACTTAACTATTATTCAAAAATGAGGTCTTATCGTCTAGTGGGTGAGTGGATAGTCGTGATTAGGTGGCACAATCACAAACCATTAGAGAAGCTTTTGAATGGAAGCTGAGTTTAGCGCACTAATGGGTGTGGCTAACGATGCTCTCTGGAACAAAATTGGTCTTTTCACCTCGGCTGATGCACTCATAGTAAGTAATGGAAATAACTCTTTGAAGTTGGCAAGTTCATCTCATTCTCCCACTCATTCTCTGACAAAAAAGGATGATGATGTTCGTGTCTTGCCATTTTCTCCTGTCAGTTTACTAGGAGGCTCACCCTTTCGAAAGAGAGTAGAATTTAATACTGTATGTGGTCAGGAATATTTAGGGAGGTCTATTGGCAGTAAAATCAGACAGGTGTAGTTCGCAAGCCACCGGGCAAAGGAAACTTACGTGCGAAATTATGGCTCCCAAATCGTTCAAAGAGAAAAATGGTTTTGGGAGCAGATATTGGATTAGAGAAAATGGTAAACCTGGCACTTTGTGTGTTGGTGGGACATCTATCCTAACGCTCAATGTGTAGAACTTCCATTACAGCTTGGTGTTTCAGGATTAATCTGTAAGTGCAAACACAAACCGATCTCCCTAGATCCACCTGGATCTAGAACAAAACAGGACATAATAGGACGCTTTCCTTAAATTTTAAATATTGAATTTACTAAGAGGCAAGAATAAGTAACATACCTTATAATTGCTTCCTATAGTCTTTATTGCTCCCGCTTCGCTCCAGTGCTCTTGTGTAATCAATATCAAAACAACACAAACCAACCAAAGTGATAGCGATAGCATAAAATCAATATAAACCTATGTATGTGATCTAGGAATCATACAATAAAACACAACAAGCTTTATAGGAAAGAATCATATTATTGTATCATATTAAATGTGAAAGAGAGATTACAACCTTGGCCTTGATGTCGTAAGGTCCCTTCCAACTGTCCTTCGTTCCCCACACACGTCTTGCTCCAAGGATTCTGAGACCATAGATCTGATAGCTACTCACAATCTGTCTTGACAAAGCAAATCTCAAAGCCACTCCAACCAAGCTAATAATTCCAAGCCAACCAAAAGATAACAAAACTCAAGCTCAAGAACAAGAACCCACAAGCTAACTTTCTCCATGAGAAATCCTCTCATTTTATAAGTTGAAGAGGATAAGATGAGGAGGTTAGGATGATCCCACTAAATCATGAAAGTGATTAATATCTAAACCATTCGGATGCCACCTCACCATAGAAGCTTCCCCTTCTAGAAGATTCGAGAAAATGCTCATTTTTCTCACGTGATGGAATGTTCGCACCCTAGCTATAGAGCACCCTGCGAACACCTCACACCCTGGCTATAGTGCAACCTGCAAGAATGGGTCATTCTCGCACCCTGCCTATATAGCAACCTACAAACTTCCCTTTTTATAAGGTTTTTACATAGGAAAAAGCAACTTCTTTTCTCAGGAAAAGTTCTTCTCCCTTCTCTCTTCAGGAACTCAGGCTACTAACCCCTCTAAATGCAACAGATAGGTTTACATCATTAACGATCATAGGGATGACAAAAATAATGTGTAACACTTGGGTAGAGTCCACCTAGTCCCCCCTTTTAGGGTACGTACCAAAAGTCATTTTTATGATGAGGAGTTGGATTGGGTTTCACTTCAAAATATTATAAGATACTCTCCTTGTCCTGGAAAAGATCTGGATTATTGATGATTGTAATTTGATGTTAAAGCATTGGAGGGTCATCTTTGATCTGGTACAAGATTAATTTCAGTTTCTACACCTTTAGGTTTTGTTACATGGTTTGCCTATGCAATTATGGAACGTGAAGGCTTTGGAAGCCATAGGCAATGTGCTTGGTCTCTTTATTAAAGTTGATGAATTATCGCTAAATTCACCTGATAAAAGAGTGGGTAAGATTTTAGTTGAACTTGATATACACTCCGGTTTGTTGGATTCCCTAGAGATAGTTTGGCGGGGGCAAACCTTGAGCCAAAAATAGGACTATCTTGGTATTTCATTTAGGTTCTCCTTTTTCCAATGGACATGACATGTGAGAATGGAATGCCAAAGTTATTTTCAGGAGGAGGATTTGAAATACTCATTACTCAGAAAGACAACAAAAGATGATTCACCAGGAGTGGAATCCTTTGATTTAGGCATTGACTTCTCAACAACAAAGGGGGTTAATCAGCCTGAAACTTTGGACATGATTACAGGTAAGTTAAATTCTATCTGTCCATCTCTATTTTTTACATTATCATCTTKGGAAAGAGATACTTTGGACTCCTCCACTACCTTGGGAGTCAGTTTTTCATAAATGTCTTTTGTTGACAAGTTGTCAGTTTGGGAGGGTTATAATTTGTTAAATACAAGCCTAACAGTTCCTATTGGGGGGGGATTCCTTGTAATATTTTTTCTGAGAATATAGAACCTATGGGAGAAAGAGGATGTCCCAGTGACTTTGTGGGGGGGGGTTTTCCATTCCTGTTAGAACTTTTACTAGTGCAGCGAGGGTTTCGAGGGGAGAAGGTGGTGTGACCAGTGAGCTAGAGGGGTATTGTAGTATGCTACTGGGATTTACGGAATCAAAAATCGAAGAAAGGGTTATGGGAAGGATTTTAGTTGGGAAAAGGGATTGATTTTTCAAATCTCTCCCATAAAAACTCGGAGTGCATGCAAAAAAGCGGTCTCCCTTTCTTCAACTACTGATTTGCTTCTTTCCAATTTCACTAATAATGGGGCACTTAGAGGCATGAAATCCCTAGCCAGGGATAAATCATGATATTTCTCTCCTTAAATATCATATGGGTGGGGGGACCCTGAAATATGCCTCCTTACGCAGACTACTATTTAGGACTAATCCAGATATCATCTTTCTACAAGAAACACCAGTGGATGAAAAGAAGTCTAGGATTTTTATGAACACTTTTCATCCCACTTGGTTAACTTTTGTTGTAAGCTTGGTTGGAAATTCTAGGAGACTTTTAGTGACTTGGTATCCAAATAAATTTGATCTAGATCCTTACCTTTGCTGTGGTGGAATTTTTCTGACAGGTACTTGTTTGGAGAATAACAAGTTGCTCTCTCCTTTAAATGTTTATGGACCTTAGTCTGATAGAAAAACATTTTGGGACAAGGTGTCTTTTAGGGGTATGTTGGCTCACAAAAATTTGATAGTAGTAGGGGATTTAAAATTCCAAGTTAGTGTTGGTTAGGTTTGGGGAGCATTGGCATAGATGGACCAGTTGGCAGGGTATTTCAAAGAGGTTTTTCAAGATAATCGACTCGTGGATATAAAACCGGATTTTTTAGCCCCAACTTGGCAGAATGGAAGATTTGGAGCTAAGAGTATCTCTAAACTATTAGATCAGTTTTATATGTCAGAAGATATCATAAATAGTGCTGGCAGATTTAGGTCCTCGGTGGCCTATCCATACCTATCGGATCATGCACATGTCCTCTTGCATCTTGAAAATAATCTACATCCAATAACTTACCCTTTCAAATTAAATTCGATGTGGTTGAAAGAAGAAGAATTTTCTTCTATAGTGAAGGAAGTCTAGAATGATAAAAAATTTATGTTAGAACTAGGGGTACAACGAATATTAGTGTGGAAATTAAAAATTTTAAAACTACACATTAGAGCTTGGGCAAAAGAGAAAATAAAGAAGAAGCTTATAAGATTAGAAAAATTGGAGGAGGATCTACATGTCTCATATCAGGAGGCATTGAGGGAGTTGAGGAGACTAGGAATAGATAGCCACATAAATATCTTAGAGGAAGAGAGAAATTAAATTCTCTTGTCTGAAGAAGAATTGTGGAGACAACGGAGCAAAGCCATTTAGATAAAAGGTGGAGATAAAAATACTAAATTTTTTCATCACTTTGTAAGTTCTAGAAAGAATAGTAAACATATCTGGGAGTTTCTGGAGGAGAATGGGCAAGTCCATTTTGGACAAGTTTCCCTCAAAAAAGAGGCAACCAGACACTATAATGTTTTTTTGAGGAAGTGGAACACTCTAGTATTGTTGATCAAGTCTACACAACCATATTTTATCCTCTTTTAGTCTTTGAGGAGGAATATTTACTTCTTGATAGACCATGTAAAAAGATGCAATTATGGGAAGTACTCAAGTTATTTTCAAGATACAAAATCATGGGGCTTGATGGTTGGATGTTCGATTTCTTCACTCACTTTTTTGACTTGGTAGGGGATGAATTGTTGGAAGTGGTGGAGGATTATAGGAAGAGAGGAGAGGTGATAATCTATTTAAACTCAAATTTTCTAGCACTAATACCAAAAGTAAATATTCCTTCTACATTTGGTGACTATAGACCTATTGCTCTTTGTAATATGTGTTATAAAATTAGAGCAAATATTATTGCAAATAGGTTAAAACCTATACTTTCACAGACTATATCGGGAGAACAATTGGGGTTTTTAAAAGGTAGACAGATTATGGATGCCATTGGAACGGCTCATGAATGTTTGCATAGTATTAAGATGAAAAGTTTGAAGGCATTAATCTTGAGGCTGGACCTAAAGAAAGCCTATGATTGTATAAATTGAGGCTTTTTAAGATTGATGCTTCTTCAAACAGGTTTTAGTCTTACAACTACGAATTAGATAATGAGTTGTGTGATCAGTGCTTCTTTTGCAGTCCTAATAAATGGGGAGACTTCTCCATTTTTTCAGACTGGAAGAGGATTGAGAAAAGGATTCCCTTGATTTCCATTGTTGTTTATTTTAGTAATGGAAGGAATTAGTTTGTTGCTAAAGAAAGGATAGGTTGAAGAGAAGTTGTTGGGGGTGAAGGTCTTCAGGATTGCTAATATATTCCATCTATTTTTTGTTGACGATGTTCTTATCATGACAAAGGACTCAATATAGTAATGGAAGGAGATAAATGACCTTCTAAAAATCTTTTGCAGTGGATCGAGTATGAAGGTAAACATGACAAAGTCAAACTTTCATTATTTTGGAATTCAAGGGGAGATATTAGAAAATTTTAAGGAAGCCTTTCCCTACAATTTTTTTGATCTCTCGGATGGTTTCATATATCTCAGATACTTCCTAAAAGTTGAAAAATACAAGGTTTTAGAATGGAGATGGTTAATACCTAAATTTGAAAAAAGGATCAGACATTGGTGTAAGAGATGGATATCTCTTTGAGGTCGCCTCATTCTTATCAAAGGAGTAATTGAAAGTCAACATGTATATTGGATGGAACTCACTGCCATACCAGTCTCTATGCTCAATAAGATTAGATAGTTAATTTTCAACTTTCTTTGGTCGGGATGTAGGGAAAAACAACATTTACATCTATGTAGTTGGGAAATTATTTCCAAACCTAAGCTCTTGGGAGGTTGGGGATTAAGAAATATTTTCTTTTTATAATAGTGTTGGCATCTAACTCTCTGTGGTTATTTTTGATGAAGGATGGTATTTGGAATAGGGTAATCAAAGAAAAATGTCGTCCATATTGCTCGGTCTCTACTTGGTTCATAACAAATTCAAATAGATTGATCTACGCTTGTCAGACCTGGAAAAATATATTAAAGTCTTTACATGTGATTACTCATTGGTTGAGTTGGAGTTATGGGTCTGGACACTCAGTAAATATTTGATTCTGGGAGTGGGTAATTCCTCTTTAGTCTCTTGAGAACTATTAAAAGTCTTAAAGCACAAAAACATAAGCTACGTCTATCAAGATATAGGTATTAACATGCCAGGGATTATAACTCCTCATTGAAAAAATAGTGTTGAGCTCAGACTCATTCAAGAATTGGCAAAGGAATGGGACTTCTATTGTATTGATTTAACTGGCTTGAGGGTACAACTATAAAATAAAGATGATGAGATTAAGTGGACCAAAGGAGATAAGTTAGATATTCTATCAGTAAAAAATGTTTATAGTGCCATAGAAAAAAACATTTGGCAGTAGTCTATTGGTGGATGGAGGAGATAACTATGGTCCTGGGACATTTCTCTAAAAATTAGAATTTTTACTTGGTTATCGATCGAAAATAAAATACTTACATGGTATAATTTGCAACGAAAAGGTTGGGAAGGTCCAAGTATTTTGCATTTATGTTCAAGGGAATCAGAGACATTGTTGCATCTGTTGGTCAAGTTTAACTTCACTCAAAAAATATGGAATAGGATAAAAGGAGGGATTAATATAAAAAATGATTGGGAAGAAATCACTTTAACTGCTTGTTATGATAGCTGGGTAAAAAAGGAGAGAAAATACATTACTCTTTCCTCCCTTATTAGTTGCTTTGTATGGCTAGAACGTAATAAGAAATTATTTGAAAATCAGAGCCCTTCTATCTATTCAGTGGTATATAAATCACTAGGAAAAGATGATAACTTTAAAGATTCTCAGAAAGTGGCCATATCCAAAAATATCAAGATACCTCTCCAAGGATTGACTACAATTGGTTGGTTTGATGGAGTAGTTCTCTCAAATGGACATCAGAGAGGGGTAGGAGGATTGATAAGGATCAATGACAAAACTTCTTACAAATGAACTTTAAATTGTGTCCTAGGTACCAACACTAGGGAAACATTACTAGGTGTTTGGGCTACCCTTAAATTAGCATCTCAGTTGAATATTGATGCCCTGCAGGTCTTCGGAGACTCTAAAATAGTTATTGACTGGTTGAATTATAGAGGGAAATTGCAGGCAATATCCTCTGGGATGGAAGGACAGAATTAGAGAGCTCACTAAATCCTTCAGTACTATTAGATTCTCTCACATTTATCGGGAACAGAATAAGAAGGAAAATATACTATCCACGAAGGTTATCCATATGCAAAAATGGAAAATAACTTATAATCAATGGGTAGAAGGAAATGAAGGTCCTTCTCTATTTCTGAATCTATATTATCTTGTATATGTTTACTTTACTGGTCTACAAAACATCATAGAAAAGGTTTCGGCAAATTTTGCTTACACATTTTGAAAATTGTTAGTGGAAAGCTGCTAATTAGTTTTTGAATAGGGATTCTTTTACTCCCTTCATCATGCGAGCTGATTTGGACACAAGTTTTTTTCAAATTCCAAGAATAGTTGAGTTTGTTATTATCTGGCCAAGTTTTTTGCCATGTGTACACAATTATATATATATATATATATATATATATATATAGATATAGATAGATAGATAGATAGATAGATAGATAGATAGATAGATAATATAATGAGTAATTTTCAGTTGGAAAAAAAAAGTACTCAATAATTGATATTGCATTCTTTCTTAGTTTCCATGGATGGAATCTATCAATAATGTAAACATCTACCTCATAAATTTTGAAACTTTCATCATTTTGATAACCTAATAAAACAAAATTATATATCTTCAGGGACATTTCATTATCTTCATATTGAACTATTATCTCAATAATATATTTATTCCAAATATACTTATTTTTATTTTACATTTAAAAACTAGTTTAGAAACTATGTTTAAATGAATGAAAAATAGTATTATGTAAATGAAAAATAATAATTATTATCCACCAAGCTGGAATAGGTGGGTGGCCACCAATATCCACCTGGATCAACACATTTGTATGCATTCCTATTCCAAGTTTTTTATCTTTTCCACTGATAGCTGCATAGTCTGTTCCATCTGTGCTCTCTCTTTCGGTGGCATCCCTAGTGTTGTGCGTACTTCCAACTCCCTGATATTAGTGCGAAGTCCTTTGATAACCTCGCTAATATTTACTACATGTTCCTCGACCATGGACTTTACCACCATCGGTACTTATGGGATCTCCTTATATAATTTTTGGATTGATTCATGCACTTTCTGCACCATTTCTTCAGCTTCCTCCTTCTCCTTCAAGGGTTTAGAGGCCTTTTCTTCAGTCTCAAATTTGTCATTTAAGGGTTTCTCAACCTTTCCTTCTACGCCTTCACTCTTTTCTATCCTGTATTTCTCTTCCTGTCTCTCTACTTGACTCTTCTCCTTTTCTATGAGTTCCACTCATTGTTCTACCACACACTTTTCCTATAGTGTAGTGGTATATTTCTTCTAGAGTTACACCTTCTCAACTTCTACTTTATCTAATTCACTGGTTGCGGTATCTACTCGAAGACGTAGTTCCTATGTGATACTTGTGTGAAAACCCTATAATAATTCCATTGGCATCTATGAGATGACTAGGTCCATGTGACTTAGTCCTTATAGCTTCTCTTGTACCTTGGGATTGGGTAACCCGACTGTCTCTATTGGGATCTTGATCACTCTCTTCTCTTCTATCAGTTGTGTTGATATGACAGTCTGTCTTCCTTTGTTATTCCTTCTTGGGTTGTACTGGATCCTTTCACAGGTGCCAATCAAATTATTTCTAGTAACTATTGTAGCCTCAACCATGTCTCTCACAAAGTGATACTAGACATCAATATGTTGTGTATTTGAATGATATGTTGGGTTATTTGCTAGGAATATTGCACTCTGGATATCACAATCTAATATTACTCCTTGTTGTACCAACCCAATACCTAAACAAACTATTTGTAACAATCTTGCTTCCTTCCTTGCATGTGTGGTTTCCATGTATTCATCTTCTATAGTTGAGAGTACCACTGCATCTTGTATTTTTCTCATCCAAATGAATGCACCTCTAATTAGGTTAAACAAATACCCACCTATATATCTTCTATGATCCAGATCTCCATCCTAGTCTGCATCAAAAATCCTAGTATGTCCAACACTCTTCCAATCCTAGTCTTCCTTAGTAGCACAATCCATAATTGGAAATGCCACACAAATACTTGAAAACCCTCCTTATTATTGTCCAATGCTCCTTCCTTGGTTTTGGCATATACCTGCTAAAACTCCCATTTCATGTGCGATTTTTGGTCTAGTACAGACCATTGCATACATAAAGTGGCCAACCGCACTAGCATATGGAACATGGGACATATCCTCTTCTTTTTACTGTGTCTTGGGAAGTTGATCTGCAAATAAATTTACACCTACAGGAATAGGAACCTTCATTGATTTACTTTCCTACATATTAAACCTATGTAATATCATCTCAACATATTTTCTCCAATTCAACTAGAGTTTCCTATTTGCATGGTCTCTTTTAAACTCCATTCCTATAATGACATTAGCAGCATTGAGATCCTTCATGTAAAATTTGGAGGATAGTTATGATTCCACCTCCTTAATAGCATCCATATTATTTCCTACCCACAACATGTAATCGACATACAACACTACATAAATGAAGTGATTACCAACATGCTTGGAATATACACAATGATTATCCGTTCTTTTTACCAATCCTAGTCTAAGGATGTATGTGTCAAAATTTTGGTACCACATCCTAGGTGATTTCTTTAGACCATATAGTGACTTCTTTAGCTTACAAAGAAGCTCTTTATTTCCCTTCACTGCAAATTCTTTTGGATTCTTCATGTATATTTCTTCTTCCAAATCCCCATGTATTAATGTTGTCTTCATGTCCATTTGTTCTACTTCAAAATCAAAAGAAACAACAAATAAAAGAAATATAATATAATTTAACATGACAACAAGATAAAAACAAATTCACCAAAGTCAATTCCCTCTACCTAGGAATAACCTTTTTCTACTAATCAAGCTTTTTATTTCTCCACTTTACCCTCTGCATTCAACTTCTTCGTAAACATCAATTTTCTTCCAATGGCCTTTCTTCCAATTAGCGACTCAACTAGATCCCATGTCTCATTCTTATCTAAGGAATCCATCTCTTAAACCATGGAATTCTTCCATAGTTTACTATCCTCTAAATTCATTGCTTCCCTAAGAGTTCTAGGATCATCATTAGTAATAGATAAAGAAAAATTATCACAAAATTTAAGTGGACTATACCTTTCTTGTTTCCTTCTTTCCCTTATTGATCTCCTCAATATTGGAGCATCAGGTTCTTTTTATTCTTATTTATATTCCTTCGTTGAGTCATATTTTGAATCATCCAACTCAAACTCTATATTTTCAGGTTATTCTTGACTTGGTAGGGATTCCTATTTGGGAACATATTTAACCTCTCAAAAAAACAACATCTTGACTGTAAACAATATTCTTATTTTCCGGTTTCCAAAGATTATAAACTTTTATACCATCTTTATAACCAATAAAGGTACACTTTTCATATTTATTATCCATCTTACTTCATACCATCACAACTAAACACTTAGAGATGTTCAAGAGAGGGTTTCTTAACAGTCCATACCTCATGCATATTTTTTTCCACCAATGCTGATGAGAGTGGTCTATTTTCTAGGTAACATGCAGTACCCATCGCTCTGCCCATAATTCATGTCCTAACCTAGCACCATTGAGGGTTCTCCTTGATTTTTTTCAATGTCATGTTCATCTCTTTCGCAACCCCATTATCTTGATGTGTGTATGGATTAGTATTATGAATTGATATACCATACTTCTTACATAACTCTTCAAATTCATTCCCACATAATTTTCCACTATTATCTCTCCTCAACAACTTTATTTTCTTCTCTCTCTGATTTTCTACCTGAGCCTTAAAATCTTTAAATTTATCATATACATCATATCTCTTTCTAAAAAAATAAATCCATGTGTTCCTTGAGAAATAATCTATGAATGAAACATAATACATATATTTACCTAGTGATGGAATAGGCACATGTCCGAACAGATCACTTTGTATCAACTCTAATATCCCCTTTGCTCTTGTAGAACTAGATTGAAATCTTACTCGATTATGTTTACCATATATGAAATGTTCACAGAAATCAAAATCCATGGTGAAATTAGACATACATTCAAGCATACCTTTACTGTGTAGTGTTCGAAGGCCCTTTTCTCCAATAAGTCCCAATATTTCATGCTAAAACATGGTCTTCTTTCCATGGATAGCATGGATCCTATCTGATTTATTTCTCTGCTCATGGACAATAGAAATGTTACACCCATCAGTATAAGTTCTTCCCAATAACTTGTACATAGTTCCAAATCAAACTCCCCTCATCAACACCATTTCTCCCCATACCTGTATCTTGAGTTGGAAGGATAAGATGGTATAGTTTAAAAACTATGTTTAAATGAATAAAAAATAGTATTATGGAAATGAAAAATAATAATTATTTTACACCAAGTTGGAATAGGTGGGTGGCCACCAATATCCACCTGGATCAACACATCTGTATGCATTCCTATTCCAAGTTTTTTATCTTTTCCACTGATACTTGCATAGTCTGTTCCATTTGTGCTCTCTCTTCCGGTGGCGTCCCTGGTGTTGTGCATACTTCCAACTCCCTGATATTAGTGCGAAGTCCTTTGATAACCTCGCTAATATTTACTACATGTTCCTCTACCGTGGCCTTTACCACCATAGATACTTATGGGACCTCCTTATATAATTTTTGGATTGATTCATGGACTTTTTGCACCATTTCTTCAGCTTCCTCCTTCTCCTTCAAGGCTTTAGAGGCCTTTGCTTCAGTCTCGACTTTGTCGTTTAAGGGTTTCTCAGCCTTTCTTCTACGCCTTCACTTTTTTCTATCCTGGATTTCTCTTCCTGTCTCTCTACTTGACTCTTCTCCTTTTCTATGAGTTCCACTCATTGTTCTACCACACACTTTTCCTATAGTGTAGTGGTATATTTCTTCTAGAGTTACACCTTCTCAACTTCTACTTTATCTAATTCACTGGTTGTGGTATCTACTCAAAGACGTAGTTCCTGTGTGATACTTGTGTGAAAACACTATAATAATTCCATTGGCATCTATGAGACGACTAGGTTCATGTGACTTAGTCCTTGTAGCTTCTCTTGTACCTCAAAATTGGGTAACCTGACTGTCTCTATTGGGATCTTGATCACTCTCTTCTCTGCTATCAGTTGTGTTGATACAACAGTATGTGCTTCCTTTGTTATGCCTTCTTGGGGTGTACTTGATCCTTGCATAGGTGCCAATTAGACTATTTCCAGTAACTATTGTAGCCTCAACCATGTTGTTACCCATGATTTTGGTCGTCGTGATGATGTATTGATGATGGTGTACTCAGGCTCTTCATAAGAACTTTCTCCTGAGAAAAGTTACTTTCATCTCTTCCCAGAAAACTTATTTTTGAAGAGGGTTCGTAGGCTTCTAGTATCCCAGGGTGCGAATATTCCTGATTCTCGTAGGCTACTTTAAGCTGGGGTGCGAATTTCTCGCACTGTGTTGAATAGCTTGGGTGCGAACTCTTCCTAAAGCACGGAAAAAGATGAATTCTGGATGTTTCTAGAAGGGAATATTCTAGAAGGATGGATTGGCATTCGAATGGTTATCCTTGTACTGGATTCCCTGATATTGTGGGATCATTCTTATCCAAGTAACTAACTCATTCTCTCTTATATATTGAGGGAATTCTCATGGAAAATGTTAAGCAAGATTCATTGGAGAATTGGTGAAAGAATTGTGTGAAGGACTTAGCCTGAACAATAGCTTGGAGACTCTAGCAAGTCTATCAAGAGGATTTGATCTTCTTCATACAAGGATTGAGAAAGCGTGTGTGTGTTGGAGCCAAGAGCCATCGAAAGGAATCTTACGACATCAAGGCAATCAGGTTGTAATCTTTACTTTCAATCAATATGATATAGTGGCATGTCCCTTTCACATAAAGCTATTCTCACTTTATTGTGTAATTCCTTGATCATACACATAAGTTGACTGTTGAATATATTCTTGCTATCTTCACTTTGGTTGGTTTGTGTTGTCTTGGTCTTGACCTCACGAGAGAACCAGAGTGAAGCGGGAGCAACAGAGACCCTAGGAAGCGATATAAAGGTATGTTACTTGTTCCTTCCTACTAGCTAATTCAATGGTCAAAACATAGGGAAAGAGTCATGTCCTGTTCTATTTTGTTCTAGATCCAGGTGGATCTAGGGAGATCTGTTAGTGTCTTCACCTACCGATTATTCTGATAACACATGTCTCTCACAAAGTGATACTAGACATCAATATGTTTTGTATTTGAATGATATGTTGGGTTCTTTGCTAGGAATATTGCATTCTAGATATCACAATCTAATATTACTCCTTGTTGTACCAACCCAATGCCTAAACAAACTATCTGTAACCATATCGCTTCCTTCCTTGCATGTGTGGTTTCCATACATTCATGTTTTGTAGTTGAGAGTACCACTGCATCTTGTATTTTTCTCATCCAACTGAACGCACCTCTAAATAGGTTAAACACATACCCACCTATATATATTCGATGATCCAGATCTCCATCCTAGTCTGCATCAAAAATCCTAGTATGTCCAACACTCTTCCAATCCTAGTCTTCCATAGTAGCACAATCCATAATTGGAAATGCCACACGAATACTTGAAAACCCTCTTTATTATTGTCCAATGATCCTTCCTTGGTTTTGACACATACCTGCTAAAAATCCCACTGCATGTGCAATTTCTGGTCTAGTATAGACCATTGCATACATAAAGTGGCCAACTGCACTAGCATATGGAACATGAGACATATCCTCTTCTTTTTACTGTGTCTTGGGAAGTTGATATGCAAATAAATTTACACCTACAGGAATAGGAACCTTCATCGATTTACTTTCCTACATATTAAACCTATGTAATATCATCTCAACATATTTTCTCCAATTCAACTAGAGTTTCCTATTTGCACAATCTCTTTTAATCTCCATTCCTATAATGACGTTACCAACATTGAGATCCTTCATGTAAAATTTGGAGGATAGTTATGATTCCACCTCCTTAATAGCATCCATATTATTTCCTACCCACAACATGTAATCAACATAGAACACTACATAAATGAAGTGATTACCAACATGCTTGGAATATACACAGTGATTATCCGTTCTTCTTACCAATCCCAGTCTAAGGATGTATGTGTCAAAATTTTGGTACCACATCCTAGGTGATTTATTTAGACCATATAGTGACTTCTTTAACTTACAAAGAAAGTCTTCATTTCCCTTCAATGAAAATCCTTTTGGATTCTTAACGTATATTTGTTGTTCCATATCCCCATGTATTAATGTTGTCTTCACATCCATTTGTTCTACTTAAAAATCAAAAGCAACAACAAATAAAAGAAATATAATATAATTTAACTTGACAACAGGATAAAAACAAATTCACCAAAGTCAATTCCCTCTACCTGGGAATGACCTTTTTCTACTAATCAAGCTTTAGATTTCTCCATTTCACCTTCTGCATTCAACTTCTTCATAAACACCAATTTTCTTCCAATGGCCTTTCTTCCAATTAGCAACTCAACTAGATCCCATGTCTCATGATTATCTAAGGAATCCATCTCTTCAACCATGAAATTCTTCCATAGTTTGCTATCCTCTAAATTCATTGCTTCCCTGAGAGTTATGGGATCATCATCAATAATAGATAAAGAAAAATTATCACAAAATTCAAGTGGACTATACCTTTCTGGTATCCTTCTTTCCCTCATTGATCTCCTCAATATTGGAGCATGAGGTTCTTTTTATTCTTATTCATATTCCTTCATTCAGTCATATTTTGAATCATCCAACTCAAACTCTATATTTTCAAGTTATTCTTGACTTGGTAGGGATTCATATTTGGGAACATATTTAACCTCTCAAAAAAACATCTTCACTGTAAACAATATTCTTATTTTCCAGGTTCCAAAGATTATAAACTTTCATACCATCTTTATAACCAATAAAGGTACATTTTTCATATTTATTATCCATCTTACTTCATACCATCACAACCAAACACTACGAGATGTTCAAGAGAGGGTTTCTTAACAGTCCATACCTCATGCATATTTTTTTCCACCAATGCGGATGAGAGTGGTCTATTTTCTAGGTAACATGCAGTACCCACTGCTCTGCCCATAATTCATGTCCTAACCTGGCACCATTGAGCATTCTCCTTGATTTTTTTCAATGTCATGTTCATCTCTTTCGCAACCCCGTTATCTTGATATGTGTATGGATTAGTATTATGAATCGATATACCATACTTCTTACATAACTCTTCAAATTCATTCCCACATAATTTTCCACCATTATCTCTCCTCAACAACTTTATTTTCTTCTCTGTCCGATTTTCTACCTGAGCCTTAAACTCTTTAAATTTATCAAATACCTCATATTTCTTCCTAAGAAAATAAATCCATGTGTTCCTTGAGAAATAATCTATGAATGAAACATAATACACATATTTACCTAGTGATGGAATAGGCACAGGTCCGAACACATCACTTTGTATCAACTCTAATATCCCCTTTTCTCTTGTAGCGCTAGATTGAAATATTACTCGATTATGTTTACCATATATGCCATGTTCGCAGAAATCAAAATCCATGGTGAAATTAGACATACTTTCGAGCATACCTTTACTATGTAGTGTTCGAAGGCCCTTTTCTCCAATATGTCCCAATATTTCATGCTAAAACATGGTCTTCTTTCCATGGATAGTATGGATGCTATCTTATTTATTTCTCTTCTCATGGACAATAGAACTGTTACACCCATCAGTATAAGTTCTTCCCAATAACTTTTACATAGTTCCACATCAAACTCCCCTCATCAACACCATTTCTCCCCGTACCTGTATCTTGAGTTGGAAGGATAAGATGGTATAGTTTAAAAACTATGTTTAAATGAATGAAAAATAGTATTATGGAAATGAAAAATAATAATTATTTTCCACCAAGTTGGAATAGGTGGGTGGCCACCAATATCCACCTGGATCAACACATCGGTATGCATTCCTATTCCAAGTTTTTTATCTTTTCCACTGATACCTACATAGTCTATTCCATTTGTGCTCTCTCTTCCAGTGGCATCCCTAGTGTTGTGCGTACTTCCAACTCCCTGATATTAGTGCGAAGTCGTTTGATAACCTCGCTAATATTTACTACATGTTCCTCTACTGTGGCCTTTACCACCATCGGTACTTATGGGACCTCCTTATATAATTTTTGGATAGATTCATGGACTTTCTGCACCATTTCTTCAGCTTCTTCCTTCTCCTTCAAGGCTTTAGAGGCCTTTGCTTCAGTCTTGACTTTTTTGTTTAAGGGTTTCTCAGCCTTTCCTTCTACGCCTTCACTCTTTACTATCCTAGATTTCTCTTCCTGTCTATTTGCTCGACTCTTCTCCTATTCTATGAGTTCCACTCATTGTTCTACCATGCACTTTTCCTATAGTGTAGTGGTATATTTCTTCTAGAGTTACACCTTCTCAACTTCTACATTATCTAATTCACTGGTTGTGGTATCTACTCAAGGACATAGTTCCTGAGTGAAGCTTGTGTGAAAACCCTATAATAATTCCATTGGCATCTGTGAGATGACTAGGTCCATGTGACTTAGTCCTTGTAGCTTCTCTTGTACCTCGGGATTGGGTAACCTAACTGTCTCTATTGGGATCTTGATCACTCTCTTCTCTGCTATCAGTTGTTTTGATATGACAGTCTGTGCTTCCTTTGTCATGCCTTCTTGGGGTATACTTGATCCTTGCACAGGTGCCAATCAGAATATTTCCAATAACTATTGTAGCCTCAACCATGTCTCTCACAAAGTGATACTAGACATCAATATGTTTTGTACTTGAATGATATGTTGGGTTCTTTACTAGGAATATTGCACTCTTGATACCACAATCTAATATTACTCCTTTTTGTTCCAACCCAATACCTAAACAAACTATCTGTAACCATATCTCTTCCTTCCTTGCATGTGTGGTTTCCATGTATTCATCTTCTCTAGTTGAGAGTACCACTGCATCTTGTATTTTTCAAATCTAACTGAACGCACCTCTAAATAGGTTAAACACATACCCACCTATATATCTTCTGTGATCCGGATGTCCATCCTAGTCTACATCAAAAATCCTAGTATGTCCAACACTTTTCCAATCCTAGTCTTTCTTAGTAGCACAATCCATAATTGGAAATGCCACACAAATACTTGAAAACCCTCTTTATTATTGTCCAATGCTCCTTCCTTGGTTTTGACATATACCTCCTAAAAATCCCACTGCATGTGCAATTTCTGGTCTAGTACAAACCATTGCATGCATAAAGTGGCCAACTGCACTAGCATATGGAAAATGGGACATATCCTCTTCTTTTTACTGTGTCTTGGGAAGTTGATATGCAAATAAATTTACAGCTACAACAATAGGAAACTTCATCGATTTACTTTCCTACATATTAAACCTATGTAATATCATCTCAACATATTTTCTCCAATTCAACTAGAGTTTCCTATTTGCACGCTCTCTTTTAATCTCCATTCCTATAATGACGTTAGCAGCATTGAGATACTTCATGTAAAATTTGGAGGATAGTTATGATTCCTCCTCCTTAATAGCATCCATATTATTTCCTACCCACAACATGTAATCGACATACAACACTACATAAATGAAGTGATTACCAACATGCTTGGAATATACATAGTGATTATCCGTTCTTCTTACCAATCCCAATCTAAGGATGTATGTGTCAAAATTTTGGTACCACATCCTAGGTGATTTCTTTAGACCATATAGTGACTTCTTTAGTTTACAAAGAAACTCTTTATTTCTCTTCACTGCAAATCCTTTTAGATTCTTCATGTATATTTCTTCTTCCAAATCCCCATGTATTAATTTTGTCTTCACATCCATTTGTTATTCTTCAAAATCAAAAGCAACAACAAATAAAAGAAATATAATATAATTTAACTTGACAACAAGATAAAAAAAAATACACCAAAGTCAATTCCCTCTACCTGGGAATAACCTTTTTCTACTAATCAAGCTTTTTATTTCTCCACTTTACCTTTTGCATTCAACTTCTTCATAAACACCAATTTTCTTCCAATGGCCTTTCTTCCAATTAGAAACTCAACTAGATCCCATGTCTCATTCTTATCTAAGGAATCCATCTCTTCAACCATGGAATGCTTCCATAGTTTACTATCCTCTGAATTCATTGCTTACCTGAGAGCTCTAGGATCATCATCAATAATAGATAAAGCAAAATTATCACAAAATTCAAGTGGACTATACCTTTCTGGTTTCCTTCTTTCCCTCATTGATCTCCTCAATATTGGAGCATGAGGTTTTTTTTATTCTTATTCTTATTCCTTCATTGAGTCATATTTTTAATCATCCAACTCAAACTCTATATTTTCAGGTTATTCTTGACTTGGTAGGGATTTTTATTTGGAAACATATTTAACCTCTCAAAAAAACAACATCTTGATTGTAAACAATATTCTTATTTTATGGGTTCCAAAGATTATAAACTTTCATACCATCTTTATAACCAATAAAGGTACACTTTTCATATTTATTATCCATCTTACTTCATACCATCACAACTAAACACTCAGAGATGTTCAAGAGAGGGTTTCTTAACAGTCCATACCTCATGCATATTTTTTTCCACCAATGCTGATGAGAGTGGTCTATTTTCTAGGTAACATGCAGTACCCACTGCTCTGCCCATAATTCATGTCCTAACCTGGTACCATGGAGCATTCTCCTTGATATTTTTCAATGTCATCTTCATCTCTTTCGCAACCTTGTTATCTTGATGTGTGTATGGATTAGTATTATGAATTGATATACCATACTTCTTACATAACTCTTCAAATTCATTCCCACATAATTTTCCACCATTATCTCTCCTCAACAGCTTTATTTTCTTCTTTGTCCGATTTTCTACCTGAGCCTTAAACTCTTTCAATTTATCAAATACCTCATATTTCTTCCTAAGAAAATAAATCCATGTGTTCCTTGAGAAATAATTTATGAATGAAACATAATAGACATATTTACCTAGTGATGGAATAGGCACAGGTCCGAACACATCACTTTATATCAACTCTAATATCCCCTTTGCTCTTGTAGCACTAGATTGAAATCTTACTCGATTATGTTTACCATATATGCAATGTTCACAGAAATCAAAATCCATGGTGAAATTAGACATACTTTCGATCAGACCTTTACTATGTAGTGTTTGAAGGCCCTTTTCTCCAATATGTCCCAATATTTGATGTTAAAACATGGTCTTCTTTCCATGGATAGTATGGATCCTATCTTATTTATTTCTCTGCTCATGGACAATACAACTGTTACACCCATCAGTATAAGTTCTTCCCAATAACTTGTACATAGTTCCACATCAAACTCCCCTCATCAACACCATTTCTCCCCGTACCGTATTGCAAGTTCCCTTCCCAATAAGCTATCCAAACCTACATCATCCAACTTACTTACATATATTAGGCTCCTGGATAGATATGGAATGTGCAGAACTTAGGGAAAAGTTCTAATCCTTCCATGTTTTATCAACAACTTAACCCTTCCATATCCCATGATTTTGGTTTTCGAGTCATCTCCTAGGAAGACCTCGCCACTATAATACTTTTCATATTCACTAAACTTCTCCCTATGAGGAATAATATGAAATGATTCACCCGAGTCAATCAACCATATATCACAATCTGTATGTGTACCTGTATATTCCACATAAACATCACCTCCTTATTCTATGGAGGTTTTCACCTCTGTGGAAGAGGCATCATCAGATCCATTTTCTTTATTAACATTCTTAGAACTCCAATATTTCTTATAATTCTCAGCTTTACGACACTTCCAATATTTTCGTGAGGATTTAGACGTACCTTTAGATTTATATCTCCCCCCCCCGAAGACTTAATTTTATTCCTATCTTCAGGACGACATCTTACAGATAAATAATCTGTGTTATGACTATCCATTATTTTCCATCTCATCTCTTATGATAAGTAGGATGAAACTACATCCTCATACTTCAATGTAGATTGTGTGGCACAACCTGTTTCTAGAAGTAGATTATCCTAGGAGGCTAGAAAAGAACATAAAAAATTAGTACACTTATCTTCTTCTGCAAGTGTAATATTAACAAAGACAAGTTGACTTACCGGAGTATTTAAGGAATTTAGATGCTATGTCACAGAATTTCCATATTCCATCGTAACATGATACAAAATTTTCCAAAAAAACTATTTTTTTACTACGGAATTTGACTGATACAAATTTCCCAATTTTTCCTATAGTTCCTTGGATGTAGATTCTCCTGACACATTCAATAACAATAAATCTTATAGGCATAGTCGAATCATACTCCTTGCTCTTCTATCTATCTTTTCCCATACTTCTTTCAACATACCAGTAGATTGAGTATTAGTAGTTTGTGTACCAGTAGGTTATGTACTAGGATCCACAGTGATCCATTGCTCTTTGTATACAAGAAGGTCCTCCATCTTGAGCTTCCATAGATAAAAATTTTGACCATTGAACTTCTCAATATCAATTTTATAATTGCTCGACATTATCTTTCAACATATGAACCACCATTGCAAATATCCCACTAAACCTAGGTCTATCACATATCAAAGATAAACTGGATTTATTAAGACCAAGCCAAACCTTCAACAAGAAAGGTGTCCCCCTAAAGCCAAAAACATGCTCTAATACCACATTTAATTTTTAAACCTATGAAGTAAATAAATTCATATGGATTCTTAAGAAAAATAAAATTAATAAATGGCCCATACACATAATACACAAAGATTTATTCTAGGAACCCTTAATCGAGAGAAAACTATCCTTCTTTGGTGTCGCACCTCTAAACTCTTCATTGTATTAATTTCACCATTAAAAATACAATATACACAATATTTTAGGTATTCTGTGGCTACCAAAACCTTAATCGCTTAATCCAGGATTAATTTAGAAAATCACTACAAATAGAAAAAAATGCTAAAATAGCGAAAACCACCAAAAAACAAATTTAGGGTGATACCATGAATCCTTCATGGAACCAAGGGGGTGAATCCTATCCCCCCTTTAGACCCCCCTTGAGTAGCTCTCGACGCACATGCCCACAAAGAGCAATAGGTGATGAGATCGACAGATGCATTCATCAAATCTGACACACCCACCCACACACATGCAAAGAGTATAACACCTACCTAACATGACTATGATTGATTATGATTGGAAATGGATTACCATGGTTGACTATGGTTGAGAATGATTGACCATATTTGACTATGGTTCAACATGTTCAACCAAGGGTGGTCATATTTAACGATGGTTAACTTTGGTTGACCTTATTTGACCTTGGTTGATCATGTTTCACTATGGTTAACAATGCTTGACTATGGTTGAATATGGTTAACTATGTATTAAAACATTTGCATGTGGTTGACTATGTTTGACTATGGTTGAAATTGTTTGACCATGGTTGTCTATAGGTTGGTCATGTTTGACCATGGTTTTCTATGGTTAACCATGTTTGGCTATGGTTGACCATATTTGACTATGGTTGACCACCCAACAAATCTATTCCCCACTTTTCCAGAGTTACTGAATCTTATTCCACTTCCCAAAACAACACCATTACTACCTACTATGGCCACCACACCTACAACCACAAAACCTTCTTCTTCCAAATAGAATGGTCTCCGAACCAAACATGTTTGTGCCATATACTCACAATACGACAATTACACTCACAAATTCCCAACTCTCCCTAAATTTTGATAAACACTAGCGACAATGCATCAAAATACATTACCTACGCCCACAAAGGAACTCCCCACCATCACAAATGTTACTAACATTTATTATATTTCCATGTTAGTAAACGAATGAATGTGATTGCCTTGTTCATTATGTGAAAAACAAGACCATTTCACATATAGGTTTCCTCTCATTATCTCTTCCCGAACTTGACATACAACCACATTGTTGCATGTCCCCACACCAACATCACCTTCCACTGAACCAACCTTGACAATATCTCCACATGGAGAACATACCATACCCATAGTAAGGCTAGAACCCTTACCTTTGACCCCACTGGATATCCCCACACCACCACCATCTGAATATGTTCCGCTGAATCCATCGAATTCGCCTAAAATTACCATTCATGAGATTCTTCCTCCTCCAAACTTCCATACCCCACAAAAGTATATGGATATTTGGTTCATGTCATCTTGTGAAACCTCATCACCTTCTCCCTTAAGTCTACCCACCTCGGTCAGAACTAGTGATCACACACCCTCATCTCATATACCCTCCATAGATGACCCCCTTATTACTAACCCAAATATCACTAGAGCCATCACCTCGTCTCTATATTCTACTTAAACCGTTATCAACCCATTACACTCCATTTTTCAATCAAATGAAGACATTTTAGAGGCCATGAAAACACTAGATTGTCCCTGGCATTCATTTCACCATTGATCCTTCTTCTTATCTCACATAACATTTCAACGACACCCAAATACTCATGTTTGTGTGATCGAAACCAAATATTGTATTACCCCTGGTCATGTCGATTGGTTCAAAAATCCAATCCCCACACCTGATTCCTTTGAAAAAGGGAACATGGAAAAAATCTCCCCTACAATTAAGATTAACATCTCTATCAAACCCAACATCATCTAATAAATCACTCTTGGCGATGCATGCTCTCCCAAAGAAAGCATAGTCTACAAAGCTCTCTTTCAGGAATTTTGGGATATTTTCGCATGGTCTTACACATAAATGCTTGGATTAGACCCTGTCATTTTTTAACACTGTATTGACACATGGCCCGATGTCACCCTTGTTCATCAAAATCAATATCCCCTTCACCCTTCTAATTCCATGGCTATCAAAATTGAAATCGATAAGTTGTGTGTCATTGGCTTCATCTACCCTATTGCATACACATCTTGGGTCTAAAAACTCATCCCCGTCAACAAACAACAAGAAACCATTATGGTCTACGCCTATTTTCATGATCTCAATCAATCTTGTTCGAAAGAAAATTTTCCATCCCCCTTCATTGATAAATTTATCGATGATTGTGTCAGTCACAAAGCCCTTTCACTCATTGACATGTTTTTTGACTATAAATAGATTCATATTTGCCATGCTGACCAATACAAAATAGAATTCACAACACCATGGGGTACCTTCTCATACTGGATTATTCCATTTGGACTTAAACCCATGGGTGCTACCTTCCAACAAGCCATGACATATGCATTTCACAATCTTTCCCATATTATCCTTTCTTACTTGGAGGACCTCACTGCTCACTCCAAGAAGAACTCCCAACACATAGAGGATTTGCATCTTGTCTTTCAATGCTGGCATAGATAGAATATTTGACTAAACCTTATTAAATTTTTCTTCTTCATCATTGACAGATGTGTATTTGTCTTCATCGTTTCCCAACGAGGAATCACTATGGACCACCTCAAATTCTAGGCCATTAATGAGATTCCTCCCCCCAAAGAACTTATTCCAACTACAAAGCCTCCAAAGTAAAGCTAATTTCCTATGATGTTTTGTTCCCAACTATGTTATCCGTGCCCACAACTTCTTATGCTTACTACGGCATGACATTCCCTTTCAGTGGGACCAACATTGCCAAGATGCCTTTGAATCCATTAAAGAAGCACTCAATAAAGCACCCCTAATCAGTCCCCAAGACTACGATAGGGATTATATAATGTATGTGTCTTCCTTAGAGGTTTCAATCGCAGGAGTACTAGTCTAGGTAGGTGATGACCAACACAAGCATTTCGTCTACTATATAAGAAAAATATCTTAGGGACATCTCTCAAGTACAATCATGAAGAGAATCTATCCCTGGAAGTTGTCCTTGCAATTCAGAAACTGCTTCACTATATCTTACTTCCAACTACCAAGGTCATGGAAGATTCCAATCCTATGCAATACCTACTCATTTGATTCTAGATCAATGTAAAATTTTCTTGATGGATAATCATCCTCGAAGAATATGATCTCGGTTTCACAACTCCCAAGAGAAAAAATTCCCCCATGCTCGCAGAAATAATTGACAACTTCCCATCAAACTCATTTGACCCCCTTGTCAATGAAAACTTCCTAGATGAACATTTACTCTTAATTTCATCTGATGACCCATGGTATGGTGACATTCTTGTCTATCTCAGTACAATTTCTTTTTTCCCTCATCTCTCCAATGATGAACATCGCCACATCCATCACCAAGCCTCTCGTTACCTCCTCATTGGAGATGTCTTATATTACAGAGGGGTAGACACTATTATTCATCACTACATCACCATTGATGAGGCAGAAAACGTCCTAAATGATAGCCACAATCACAGTGCATGCAGGGTCACCTCTCTAGAATGTTCACATCACAGAAAGTGGTTCGGGTTGGTTACTTTTGGCCCACCTTGTTTTCTGACTACATTCATTTTGCTAAGTGTTGTAAAAAATGTCAATTATATAGACAAAAAGTCAGTGTGCCACCCTTACCTCTCCATCCAATCATTACGACAGTCCCCTTTTGTAAGTGGGGCATTTATTTCATGACTTTCAACCCCCCATCCAGTAATGGGATCAAGTATATCATAGTCACATTTGATTACTTAAAAAAATGGGCAAAATCCATGCCCACATTCAATAACAAAGTTGATACAGCCTCCTGCTTCTTTTTCAACTATGTAATTACCCAATTTGGAGTCCCTCTTGTTGTGGGTGGGAAATCCCTCCTACGGATATAGAATTTAAGGGCTCTAATAATGCATGCAGAAAATGACCATTTAAAGGCCCCTACCTTTTCCTATTCTCCCAACACAAAACCCCACATTCATGTAATACAAAGGTGTAAATGAGATTTGGTGACTCTACCTTAAGTCCTTCATTTTATGTTGATCTCTTTTCTTTCACTCTCTCTTTTATTGTAAGCCTCCTCCCAAAGATGACCTGCATTCACATATGAGTAAACAAAAAGTTGCGAACATGCATTTCCTATACTAATTGCTAGGTTAGTTCTGACAATATCATAAAATAAATACACAATTTGAACACATAATATGGTGGGACAAAAAAAGTATTCCTTTTTGTATTAATCTTCACAAGAGTAAACTTTACAATATGTGGCCAGCACTGCTCCTCAAACCTGGTCCCGGGCTCCTCTTCACAATGCACCATCTACTTAACCTCACAATACAATTGTAGGAAATTGGAGCAAAGGGGGGATAAATTTGGGCAAAGTTTCTATATTCCTCTTCTTCCTCCAAATGGGACCCCTACCCCTTCTTTTATAGGCTAGAAGGATCTAGTTATTTGGTCGAGTGCTTGGCCATTCATGGTCAAAAGGTTTAGTTAACTTACCCAAAACTGCGTGTTCCGACAACAACTTTCCATTTTTTGTGCTTTTGTAGGTACAAGCAGGCTGTAGTGGGTCAGCTAGAGTGTACATGCAAGTTGTTGTGGGTCAACAAGAGTGTACACACGGGCTGTAGTGGAGCAGGGTGTGTGTACCTTTAAAAAGGGTGTTTTTAAGAAGAGTTGTTTAGTACTATCTTGGAAAAGAAGGAATATGAGATGGCTTGATACTAGGTAAGCATGTATGGTGCAAATTAGGGTTATAACAGATGCCCCCTAATGTGTGAGGTTAGAAGAGCATCTGATGGCTGAAATACATTATCAATCTTTATCAACGTACCAAACTAGTGAGCCTAAGGACCAGAATTCGGGAGGTGCTATCTACAAAATAATAATTGTCTCACCGAGGCATGCATACGCATGCTCAGGATGAAATAAAATCATGGCCACCAATCAAATACACTGTAGATCCATGTCATATAACTATATAAAGTTTAGCTGTGGGAAATACACAATGGATCTACATCTCAAAATCAAAAAGATATACATGTATAATATCCATCTTCTAGAAGTTGATAAGGCCTGATGGCTGGAGATGAGGTCTTCAAAGCTCAAGAAACAACTTCAAAATATTCAAAACTCGGGTAGGAGTGTAATATGATCGTACGACTTCACTACCCAGAGGTCTTCGATGTCTCGTCGGTCATGGACTAGAGAATGTTGATTATTAGACTGAAGGCTTCATTGATTTCGAACAAAGACTTGATTGGACTTTCGAGATGGTCAGGCATGAGGGAAAAAGACAAACTGCAAAGGGGATGACTCAGGCTTGGTAAAACTTCCCTTGGATAATAGCACGACAAAAGATGAGACTCAGGCAGCATGGCATTAACATAAGTTTACGAGGCAGGAGGCAACACAAACTCTACATATGTTTGGAAGAATAACCAAACGGAGGAGGACACAACTCAATGTAGCGGGAATAGCTTTCTAAGGTCATATTAAATCCCAGGGTTTGACAAACAAACTGAAAGATGTGCTTTATCCAAGAGCAACTTATTGTGTTGCCAATACAAAGAAAATACTTTTCCCTTCCTCTTTTTGGAGTATATTTGATTTTTTTGTCTTTTTCAATAATTTTGGAAAAAGAATAAAAGAGTGCTACATTACAAAAGAGGATCGAGTGTCACAAACATACTATTTCCAAGAGCACGGAACACGGGGATGCTCAGGGCAAAGGGACATATGCAAGAAAAGGACACTCGAGAAAAATCCTCCAGGGGCCAAAGGTGTCAAGATGCAGAGGCAAAGTGCTACAGGGATTATGTATAAGGCATACTTTAGATGGTTCAGTTGAGAGCAACATGGCACTGACATTAGGCTGAAGACCTAGGTATGCAAATGCGATTAATAAAACACACAATGGTAACATCCTTCGATGTAATTTTAACAAGCTCAGAGAAGGTAAGCTTGGTGGTTTTTCATATTTAGAGAGTCCAAAAAATGTAAAAGGAGACTCCAATGGGGTACATTTTTCGAAGGTATTCTAGTCGGTTCGAAAAAGGGGTAAACTAGCACCGACAAGACGTCTATTCAAAACCATTTTAATGAGTGTGATAAAGACAAGATTACTCAGCCATTTTTTCATTTTTAAGGAGTCTGAAAAATGCTTAACTATGGACTCCGTTAGGAATGTTCTTTGGACCATTTTAATGAGTGTGAAAGAATAAGGTCACTCGACAATCTTTTCAATTTTAGGGAATCGAAAAAGAGATTAACTATGGACTCCGTGGGGGTTCCTTTTTTGTAAATTTAGTCCCTCTGGCCCAAAAAAGGGGTAAAATTATACCTGAGGATGCTCTTCTAGGGATCTGAATCCTCTAGAGTACACCTTTGTTCGTACAGTTGATCATCTGGACCGAAAAAGGGGTAAACTACTGTCGGATAGACATGACTTCAAATTTTATTTTAACAAGCATGAAAGGCCACAAGATCACTCGACAATCTTTTCATGTTTAGAGGGTCTTAAAAGGGCTTAAAAGAAGACCTGTGGGGGCTACGAATCATGTATGAAACTGGTTCAGGTAGATCCTACTGCTAGGCTCAGACCAAGAGTCTCTTCGATAGTCGACTTGGGAAGTCTCCCAAAAGGGAAGAAAACAAAAACCACGGTGTAAGTCCTTTTGCGGGATAGAAATCGTAGTCATGGATTTAAGGATAGCCTCATCTGAAGGCAATTCAAAATCTGAGAAATCATGCAAACGAGGGTCAACAGTCCCAATGGGTGAAGTAAACTGACCATAATCCATATGATGATGGAGGTTCTGGCTAGGACTGGTAGAGTCTATCAGTGAAGAATCACGATCACGAGTGCTTGATGATCTACTAAAAATGAGATCACAGTTAGAAAGATACTCAAGCCCACTTGGACCAAGAGGGGGAAGCAAGGGCTCCCATGCCCCCATTGGATACACCAATGGATCAATTGTTGATTCCAAGTCTCGAGAAGGAAAACATGATTGCACAGGTTCCTACTCATAAGAAATTGAACACTGAGGATAAGATGCCACATAATTAACCTATGGTGGGGTAGAGTCTACATGAATGCTAGAAACATATAAAGGGGTAGTCTAAAATAATTGTTAATTAGGATGGTGATTATCAGATGCTAGCTAGTCAATAGTGACAATACTTCCATTATAAGGGAAGTACATCACCTGGAAGAGCATAGATACCATAGTGTTCATAGCATATACATAATCATGCCCGAGAAGCATATTGAAATCTAACGGGCATTTCACCACTATAACATCAACAAGGACAGTCTTCCTACCTAAAGATATAGGTAACTAAGGAAGAACCCCCAAATATTCACTAGGACGTCTATCAAAATCCAACAACTCATGCGAAGAAGACACAAGCTCAGGATATCCCAAGACTTTCCAAATCGAGGAGGATAAAATACTTGTGGAAGCTCCTTCATCCACAATACATTGATAAATGTTTGATGAATTAACTTCAACCCTTATTTGAAAGGGTGCAGAGGAAGGAAGATGAGGCTCAACAAGGTCATTCCAATCAAAGGAAACCATCCTAGGGCTTGGAGTGGGTGTGCTCAGAGCGAGCAGAATGCCCCCTTGTTCTGAAAATACTGAACTGAAAATGCTAAAAACATGGTCTAAAGGCACCTCACACCCCAAAAGAGGAGTGGGATCAGCCGATGACCACATCAACATGACCACTTTCGCAACCAAAAGTTGAATAGGCTGTGAAACTACATGGTCTAAAGGAACCTCTCCCCCCAAAATAGGAGTGGGATCAACCGATGACTGCATCGGCATGACCACTTTCGCAACCCATGGCTGAATAGGCTATGAGACTACATGGTATAAAGGCACCTCACCCACCAAAAGAGGAGTGGGATCAGCCGATGACTGCATCGGCATGACCACTTTTGCAACCAATGGCTGAATAGGTTGCGAGACTACATGGTCTAAAGGCCCCTCACCCCCCAAAAAGAGGAGTGGGATCAGCCAATGACTACATTGGCATGACCACTTTCACAACCAATGGTTGAATAGGCTACGAGACTACATGGTCTAAAGGCACCTCACCCCCCAAAAGAGGAGTGGGATCAACTAATGACTACATCGACATGACCACTTTCTCAACCAATGGTCGAATACGCTGAGCGACTACAAGGTCTAAAGGAACCTTACCCCTCAAAAGAGGAGTGGGATTAGCCAATGACTGCATCGGCATGACCACTTTCGCAACCTATGTCTAAATAGGAGATGAGGAAACCTCGAAAGACTCATAATCAGAAGAGCTTGCATACAGGGACCACAATATTTGTACCTCTGGAATGTTAGGGCACCAATGAGTAAGGTGATCTCCCTTGCAAATCTTACAAGGGAACTTAGGCTTACGTACTATCCATCTAGGTTTCTCAACAGAATTAATGCACCCAGCATGACTAGCAGTGGTTGGTTGCACATCTCCAACATGACTTGCAGAGGATAGTGATGGGTCGATAACATGACTTGCAGAGGCTACAGACCTATTACCAGTATGACTAGCAATGACTGGACTTTTTCCCCCAGCATGACCTGCAGAGGGTGGGTGTGTGCCCCTAGCATAACTTGCAGAGGTTGGGTGCTAGTCTTCAACGTGACTTGCAGAGGTTATCGACCTATCTCCAACATGACTCGTAGAGGTTGGTGATTTCTTCTTCCTATTCT
>JASDQU010102716.1:304934-318079 GCA_032191745.1 Picea mariana
ATGGTACCCAACCAAACCGGTAATCCCACATTCAACCCAGGAATGTACAAAGTGGCCATCAAAGGGACACCAATGTTTCCAAAGAAGGGAAAAGCACAAGAATTCCCTTATGAAGGGGCTCCTTGGTTGGTATCATCGGGAACTTTATCCATGCAGATATTATGCACAGGTTCTCCCCTTGCGGGATCGTTCAAATTCGTAACAGTTTCACACACTGACTTTGAAGAACCAATGTTATCAAAACAATGCCTATAAAGAGGTGGCTCCACGTTCTTAACTGGAAGATCGAAAAGTCCTCGCGACTGGCAAAGTGGGCAGTCTACCACCCTGGGTCAGAGACCCAAAGCCACGACTGACTAACTCACTATGGAAAACTAGGGAGCATAGAGCACACACTAAAATTTCTTAAAGGAAAATCAAGCAAACGATTAACTAGTTAGAAGAACAGTTACACCAACCAACACTAGAGCAACTTACCGATGCAAGTTCAACTTGAAAATGGAAGCACCCTCTGGGTATAATATGAAAAGCATGTCCCGATGTTTTTCCTAGGTACCGTGGTATACCTTCGCAGTCACCTGTGTATGTCACTAGAAAGATAGGCAACTAGGTTGTTAATGCATGAATAGTCACTAGAAGGGTACATTCGACAATTGGGTAGACCACAATGAGTAGGGTATCAAGCTCGAAACCTGCCAAGGGTATCGAAAGAAAGTGGTCTGGAAGACAACTGAGGACCCCAAACGGATTTGAGACCCACGAAGCTCCGTGGCAAATGAAATCGACGAAATCCCAAGACAATCCCTCTATATGTGTTCTCCACTATGATTGGTCAGGCTTTGGAGGGGTTATCTCCGCTACCTTTCCGCATGCGAAATCGTGTTTATCCCCTGTGTTAGAGGGGGGTCCTGGATAACTTTCATGATACTGGACTTCTACACTCCTTAGCACAGACTCATATGTTTGTTTTATAGCCTTGAAAAGTTTTCTCTCCAACCTAAATCAAGGCTCTAGCCTAATCTAGTTGATGGACCCTACAAACATAAAGTCTAGTAAATTTTAATTAGCGTTCTTTTTACTGACTTGATTTACTCAAAAGGGTACGGTAGCACAACTGATTGTGTTAAGAATCTTGCAAAAAATGATGAAACTTATATGAACACTGGCAAAGAATGATTATATTTCTTATTTTTTTTCTTTTGAAATGCATTTAAAATTAGAAGAAAACACAACGCTATGCTAATTTCTTTTTCTTTTTCAAATAACAATGCAAAGAAAATGCCAGGAAAGAAAGAGATCTAACAAACTAATTTTTTTTATTTATATTTTCTTCCAATCAAAGCAGAAATAACAAAAAAATCTAAATGAAATTGATGAATGCACGATTCATGCCCCCCCGGCCATGAGGGGGATTTTTTTTTTTTTAAGTGCAACTCATTTTTCTTAAAATTTCAAGCTAAAAATAAGTTAAAAAAAGATAGGAAACACAAAAAATCTTTTAAAAGAAAAAGAAATTTATGATGGAATACAACCTAGGCTAAAATTGCTTATGACAGAGACCAGAAAGAAACAAGAAAAACCTGGGAAGTAAAAACTTGTCAGGGAAGAGGATGATTGCCTCCTCAAAATTTTCTAGACTGATACGCAACTGTTACTTCAACAACCAGCGTATGCATGTGGGCTGCCCAAAGATAGGATGTGTATGCATGCATTCAGGCCCACTACAGGCCACGTGTGCCTCTGTTTTCCCTCAAAAAAAGAGGACAAGCAGCTAAGCTTAGGCAGGGAGTACTGGTATTGAAAAGGTGCAAAAAACTTACTTTGACAAAGAAAAGGAAAGAAAACTTTAACAAAACAAAGCTAATCCTGAGGTTTTTAACTAACTATGGACTATTCAATCAAATACCTAGAAGGACCCAGAAGATCCCTAAGAAGGATCACTTCTGTATGGGAGAGGATGACAGCCTCTTCCTAATAAGGATTTCCTGGGTTATCAGACACACAGCTAGCACTTCATTAGCAGGCATGCATACGCGGGCTAACTAAAGGTAGGGCGCGTGCATATGTAGGCTATCCCACTATAGGGCGTGTATGCCTTTTAAGACTCTCAGAAACAAAAAATAAATAGTCTGGTAAGCAGAGCAGGGAAGACTGGTATTGAGAACCAGAACCCCTGAACACTCAGACTTCTTGCAGAAACTCAAAAAATGTAGTAAAACCAATTTCAAAATACCCAATAAAAAATCTCCAAAGAACCCTAGAGAGTCCCCAATATGGTCGCCAATTCTATTGTGGGTGGGAAATCCCTCCTATGGACTTAGCATTTAAAGGCTCTAATCATGCATGCAGAAAATGACCATTTAAAGGCCTCTACTTTTTCCTATTCTCCCAACAAAAAACCCCACATTCATGCAATACAAAGGTGTAAATGAGATTTGGTGACTCTACCTTAAGTCCTTCGTTTGATGTCGATCTCTTTGCTTTCACTCGCTCTTTTATTGCAAGCTTCCTCCCAAAGCTGACCTGCATTCACATATGAGCAAACAAAAAGCTGTGAACATGCATTTCATATTATAATTGTTGGGTTAGTTGTGACAATATCATAAAATAAATGCACAATTTGAACACATAATATGGTGGGACGAAAAAAGTATTCCTTTTTGTATTAATCTTCTCAAGAGTAAACTTTACAATATGTGGTCAGGACTGCTCCTCGAACCTGGTCCTGGGCTCCTCTTCACAATGCACCAACTACTCAACCTCACAATACAATTGTAGGAAATTGTAGCAAAGGGGGGGGAAATTTGGGCAGAGTTTCTATATTTCTTTTCTTCCTCCAAATGGGACCCCTACCCATTCTTTTATAGGCTAGAAGGAGCTAGGTATTTGTACGAGTGACTGGCCATGCATGGTCGAAAGGTTTAGTTAACTTACCCAAAATTGTGTGCTCCATCGACAACTTTTCGTTTTTTGTGCTTTTGTAGGTACATGCGGGTTGTAGTGGGTCAGCTAGAGTGTACACGCAGACTGTAGTGGGTCAGAGAGAGTGTACACATGGGTTGTAGTGGAGTAGGGTGCATGTACCTTTAAAAAGGGTGTTTTTAAGAAAAGTTGTTCAGTACTAGCTTGGCAAAGAAGGAATATGAGATGGCCTGATGCCAGGTGAGCATGTATGGTGAAAATTAGGGTTATAACACCTATCCAAGTAGTTTTTAACCATGGTAAACATTTTAAAAGTGAAGTATTTTTTTAGTTATCTGCCAAACTTGGATTTACTCATGAGTTCTCTTCATCATACTACCCTCAGTTGAATGGGCAGGTCAAAGCGATCAATAAAGTCTTGAAAACCATGCTCCAACGCACTATCAATAAGCACAAAACTAATTGACATCACATGTTATTTTCGACACTCTGGGCATATTGCACGACTGTCAAAACCACAATTGGCTTCACCCCCTTACATTTAGTTCATGGTGTAGAATACATCATTCCCATTGAATGTGAAACCCCCACGCTGTGCACAACAATCGATCTTCTACCAGACACAACCCCACCTCGATGGAACAATGATTAGTTAATATGAGCTCCTTAGATGAAGATTTCCACACTTCCCTACAAAAAAAAGAAGCGAAAAAAAAATAATCTAAAGCAGTCTTTGACTGCCACATGAACCTTTGATCCTTCAAAGAAGGTGATTTAGTGGTGGCCTATGATATCGCCCATGATGCTTTAGGCAAGGACCCTTTATCATTCTCCATTGTCTCACTAAGGGAGCCTACACCTTGGCTTACCCTGAAGGATCCACCCTCAAAGACCTTTTCAACAGGTTATACTTGAATAAATTCTACCCTTAAGCATAGCCACCCTACCTTACGATCTTCTTGTATTATCCTAGTGATTTTAGTTTTTTTTTGCCAAAAAACCTTCCACAACATAGGTCTAATCCTTTGTCCTTGTTTTGAAAGATGAATCATCCATATTCTTACTACATTGGGTATGCCGATGGCGCCATTCGTTGGATTCATAATCTTTCTTTGGTAGCTCAAACCCTTTGCACCATATAACATGTACTCCTTCACTCCAATGGTATATGCCTCTGTCCCACCACCAATAACCAAGATGAATATGTTTTCATCATTGGCCTTCTCATAGAAGCTGGTCATTTCCATATTCATCACCTGAGCATTCTTATATATTCACAACTCATTGTTCTGTAGTTGAACAATGTGTATCATGTCTTTGATCCATGCCTATATCACAAGTACCTGCAAGTTAAACTTCTCACTATGAATTTTGGATCCATTACAATCACACACATTCCTAGAAGCTTAAACCACATCACATATACCATGGAGAATCAAGTACTCAATTGGAATTTTTCACATTAAACCTACACATACAATTATTTTCAACATTGATTCATCCCATATCAGAATAATTCAACAAAAACACAAAAAACACATATACTCAAAAAACACGATCCATCACACACACACACACACACACACACACACATATATCCATGGTATCATAAATGTTTCCTCAAAGAGAAATACACATCACCTAACCACACTCTTAGGCCCAAAATGTTACAACATGCCCTCATCATATACATCTGAGGAGCCTCAACTCCTCTAAAACAAAAATGGAGGAAAACACCCATATGGTACAAACACCTAGGGTGCTTCTAGCTATGGGAAAACACTTTCTGGAGGGTCCACTGGTGGGTCCCTCTCATCTGGGGGTACCTCCTCACCTGGAGGTACTCCTGGGGGCATATGTCATGTCACCACAACACTTACCACTTTTTCACACCACACCAAATACCGCCACTCATGGCATCCCCCAATACACTTCTAAAGCATTCATTCATCCCAAATATCAGGCCACCAGTCCTACAAAAACCCCTCTAACACCATCTCTAACCACCACTGCAAATCATCCATATCACCTCACACTGGGTCATGCAATGGGCTTGCCCGAGGATCATTAAACTGGCGTCGTGACCTCGCTTGCCCCTCCATCTCTCACTCCCTCTCGATCCCTTCTCGATAAAAGTTGCTCTCTTGGTTGTTTGGCCCAAAAACTGCCAAAATACAATAAGCTCATTAGTCTATTCACATAACCAATAATGATATACAAAAAATCAGACATGCAATATAACACTCACATACCCCACTAATCCCATAGCTCTTGAGGGGGTATCCTCATACCTAGATGGTGTCCGAAGTCCATCCCCGAGTAAGGATAGTCCAAAATAATTTGTGGGGTTTTCCTCCAAACCTCCTCAAAAGCCTCAATAAAATAGTGACCCCCCTCCCCTCCTCCATGTGTTACATGCCAAAATGTCACACTTCGGTGTCACATCTTTTACACACCTTAATTGTCGCAAAGTGTCGTAAAGTGTCGTACACACCTCACTAAGTGTCGCATGAACTTTAATAAGTGTTGTATGCACCTTACTAAGTGTCTCATGCACTTTACTGAGTGTCATAAGTGTTGACACCATGACTAAATGTTGGTTGTGTTCCCTAAGCCATGGTGAATCAGAAAACATTGAGAAAATGTCGAAACCTAACCACTTTCCCTAATTTTTTATCCTTGTTTTACCACTAATGCCCCCCTTCCCATGTATAGGGAGAGTTAATTAGTCAGCTATGGGGGAGCATTACTGACGCTCTATGGCCAGTTTTGGGGTATCGTTAGTTCAATTAGAGATAATCCACCTTTTTCTATGGGAAAATCCTAAGATAATTTTGTATGATTATGGTCAAAGGATGACTCATACACTTGAGTCATCTACATTCCCTCCATTTTGGGTACTAAATCCTAACATAAGGAGTAAATATCTCAACCATTCCCTTGAAATGTTATGATGGTTAAACCTCTCAACTCTATACAAGTAAGGCCATTCATGGGTAAATTGGGGGGGGGGGTCCATTGAAGCATCATCAATCTGATCTCAAGGAATTCATGCAAGGTCTGGACTGGAGAGCTTGGAGAATATTTTTGCAGCATAAAAGGTGATTTGTAAGTTCCTTCTTTATTGGATTTCCATTAATATAGTGTCTATGCTTAAGTGAAATCGGGTATAGATAGATTTAGTTCTTACCTAACAAGATCTAGTAGAATCAGAAAGGTTTGGTTGCCTCTTGTTTTGCAGGTCTCTTTGATCATTGAAGGAATTGGAGAAGCGAGTTAAAAGGACGGAGCAATGAGGACAAACTTTGGGAAACAAAGAAGTCTCCCTTCTTCTATCTATAGGTTAATGAACTAGATATGCAAGGAAAGTAGTAACCATTTGTTTCATGTCTAACTTAGATCATAGTTTGATCTAAGGAGATTTCAACCTGTCCGTAAGGGTAATTTCTCATAACACCATGCCGTGTCAATGTCTATCCCATCACTGAGGACGAGGATCTTCAGGCACAACAATATCACCTGCTACAGGAAGAAAGCATAGAGGACTGGACCAACTGCAAAATACCCCGACATCATCCCATCACATCGATCTAGTTGGGTCACCATACAAGTGCACATTAACCATTTTGATGCATATATATGTCCAACCATTTCCCTCTCCACTATAGACACGTTTTCCCTGAAAATACTATGGTTCCCCAGTGACCCAAAAATCCTCACTACCTAAGCAAGAAACACCTCGGTCTCCAGTGAATCAATAGCCCCTATATTATTTCACCCCCTGTGAGAGGCCTCTCATGTGAACAATGTCACCTAGCCATCATTGTCAAGGTCTCCCTTGACAGAATCTGCGACATGGCCTCCAACTCAACCCCCCAGAACGGTAGCCATGTGATAAAATAAATAGCCATATCAGTCAACATATGAAGATCATAGCCCCACACGATAAACAACTGGAATTACAGACTCCACATCCTAATGATGAACTGCTGGAGTAGCTCTTGTGACTGTATGAGTGAGAAATAAAAAAAATGCAATTAACCCACCCGAACAAACCTTCACAAAATTCGGGTATCCTTCTCCTCCTCCCTCCGAAGAGACTCCTAGTCTCTCTCCCTCCATCTGGTTGACATAATTTCGTCGCAAACTTGCACCCAAGCCAAAAATTAATCTAGGTCACATAATTACATTACCAAATCCACATAAACCACACAAAAATTAATTTCCACCATTGCGCTTATTTCACATACAGGCGCGCACATCAGTGTGGTTGTATCACAGACAATCGCACACATATCGCATGGTTGTTTTCCATACACCTACACACATACTACACGACTATTGTCTATACAAGTGCACATATCTTGTATGATTGTTTTCCATATAGTTGTACACACCTCGTGCGGCTGCTTCCAATACAGTCGTGCACATCCTACACGCTTGTTTTCTATCCATTCACACAAGTTCTACGTGACTTCCACGTTGGCAGTTGTGTGTTAAAAACATGATCCCTCATGCACTAATGTGTGGGAAAAACCACCACAGTCGCACACATTGTGATTGACTATGACAATTTTTCTCATGCAACAATGCACAGGAAACCAAGTTTTACCCGCGTAGATCCACCTAACCCAACGAACAATGATCTTACGCCCCCCCATCCCATCTAAAATTGAGCTAAACTATGCATGAGGTTGAGGGCACTCACCAGACTCTCTCGCGCGTCCAATTGGTGTCCTCAAGCTCTCACAATGCTCATCAATGCACATAATAAAGCAATTATCCCTCAGTTTGCATAAGTACAAATGAGGTTTCATTGCGCCCCCCCCCTCCCCCTGCCCATATATATGCCCCCTCAAAAAACTTTGAACCCTTCGTTCTAAAGCCTAGGAGCTCCATTTGTCACATCATTTTTGGCACAACCATCCATACATTGTCCCTTACATGTTGGCATCACTCATTTTTCATTTTACCATGAAGTCCCAAGATGCCTTCACCCAACTTCGGGCATAGGTACACACACTCATTATCATTTTAATCAAATTCATGTCATATATTCTTTAATTTTTAGATATGTTTCACACCGGGTATTTGATGTTTGTGTGTGTAGTTACTTGATACAACAGTCTCTCACCCATCCAATCATAACTGTATTTCGGCCCCTTCAAGTATATGTTCACAACTGGGATGTTCTTAATCCCTTTGCAAAAATATGCATATCCAAGTCATACCCCTTGACATTCACCTTTAGGACCCCCACATCTGGCTATGCAGTACCCCCACCTCTATTACATTCAAGTATTGTTATTCGGTAACATTCTCACCCCCATGAGTTGTCCCACATATATTTACCCCCTGGAAAATTGACACTCATGTTGTTCTATCCATTAGGTTCAAGAGTCTTGGTAGCACTACACCCCAGAGCGAGAACCCCATACTTCTTTCTTATCATCTTGCTAAACTACTCCATTATGGACTCCCACTTCATGTTTAGTTTGCTACATCAAATGCACTTCCACACTATCATTAACCCTCCATATCATCCACCATTAGTTCTCCATCCACAATTTCATCCTCCATTCACCTACCTGGTACTAAACCCACCAATGGGGCCCCCACCCCTCATTAGTTACATTGCACCACTTGCGCCCCAAGAGGGCCAAGCCATCATTCACTGGGGCACCTGTTTCTATATATGTAATTTCATCCCAATCATTCTTTATTAATTTGGTAATTGTATACAACACATTTCAAGATCCAACAAGTAGAGTAGATTCGTTTCATCACCCTCAACAACGTATTTTTCCTTGGCTCACAACAACCCATACCGCCCTTGGTTAGGGAATTCCCCTTTCATCACCATATTTGCAAAGATATTTATATCATGGCCCAAATACCGACTATCACCGACACCCTTGTCCCAAATATCCACATTTTGACCTATCATCCATTCCTTTATAGTCTCACTTATTCAACAAATGACCCAATATCTGGTCATCCCTCTGACACTAGATCATGTTTTATGATTGATGCCATCATTCCATTTCCCTCAACCAAGAGAAGTTCTCGAGTCCCATACATCTTGAACATCGTTCATGTCACCATTCCATCCATCCTCTCCTCAATTCAGTCCCCGACACCCATTTGATCTAATCGATGCTAAGAATCCCTTTGCTTCTTACAATCATGCTCTTTTCCTTTCAACGTCAGCACAAGTTTCCAAGAAGGTGGCAGTATATTGGTTCTCATTCCCTTATTAATGAACAGTCTCGGATGACACAGAAAGAGTCTTTGTCATTTTTTGATGTCATTGACCCCCATAACATTTGACTCCAACAAATTTCCATGTTATGGTGAGTCTTACTATGCGACCATTGTAGTTTTTAGTAATTGTCGAAGACCTATGAATTTGCTAGGCCATCAATTCCTCGAGGTTGTTCATACCTCAATTCAGAGCCCATTGAGTAATCATAACCATCATCTGTCATTTTTTGATGCTCCTGAGGGCACTGCAGACATCTACTTCATCAACAATATTTAGTTTCTATCATTTCATTTATGGCTTCATGACACGAGCATGGGGCATGCCCACCTCATTTATACCCAGATATATATTTTAGTTTTTGGAGAATACTTGGTTCCCCTCAAGATCCCCTTTTCTTCCAAAGGATCGCTCTTATAGTTCTCTCATACAATAGCTACAACTCTCATATTCACAAAACAAACAATGATGTATTTTGTCTATACATATGTTCATAACCTCACACGGTAGGGGGCATTTGTTATCACTGAAAAATTTCTCACAAGCAATACAAACAATGGTCGAAGAAAATATTACCACAAACACAACATACTTCTAGCATTTATAGAACCTACTTCAACAAGATGAAAAAACTATATAAAAAGATCCATGAATTTCTATACATTTCCACAGAATTTAGCACATGCACATCCACACGGATAAGCAAAGCATTGAACATGCACTATGCATGGTCTGCGTGACTGTCACTTATTCAACTTGTGTAGATGCAAAAATGACACATTTATGGATTTGGTCGTGCCTCAACCACTTTTAGGTTGAAGTGAATTAGGACAAGACCCCAAGATCGACCCAAAATTTCATCTTAGGATGACTGGAAGGATAAAATTTACCTCTAAAGGCCTTCCATTCACACTTGGAACATATTATGATATCTTGCTATTTTCCTATAAATACATGACCATTGGATGTTGAAAAGGAAGGAATTGATTGTATTGTTATGCTTCCCATTTTATTTTAGAGAATCCATCTATTCTCTTGAGAGCTATTTGAGCAATCATAGCATTTGGTAAGCTTCTCACCTCTTGAGAAACTTGACCAATAAGTTCTTCACCATTGTTAGTCATAGGTAGGAGAGTCAAGCTCTATTTTTGGGGGACTCAAGAGCCCTCCCAAGGAGGAATAGGGGATCCATAGTCCCACTTTTCTCCTTTGGTGTTCTCAATTCAAAGATCACTTGTCATTTGGGTAGTTATCTCTTGCATCAATTTCATGCATCTTTTAGAATTTATATGTGCTTAGTTTTCTTTCATTTCTTGGTTGTTTGTTTTGTTATTTACTATCTTGTGGATTCACTAATCTACTAATAATTTATGTGTTGTCTTGCTGGTCCAACGAGACACTTAAGGATCTTCTTTTTTATCACTAAGTGACCAAAAGGACTCAACATATTTGATCCCTCTTGATTTCATAAATCCAAAGTTGAAATAGATCTAAACTCATTAAACACTTCACATTATGCCAAATCATCACCTCTACTAATATAAATAATCCATACCATAACACTATTTTTAAAGGTTAGGGAACAGAACCATATTCTTAATAATTTCTTTATCTTTCATTGTATTAAGAGACACACATATAATTTAGACAAAATTATATATAAAATATGTTAATTTATTTTTATTGATTATTAATTGATAAAAACTAATTCCTATATCCCAAACTGTTTCTCAGTCAACAAAGGGATCTGCTACCTTCTCTCATGCTACCACCTGTAAATAACATTATTAAAAAGTAAGAACACTATCCCCCTGAACCGAACAAGTCCAGCAGATATCGGGTGAACCGATATGGGTTGCCTTCGTTCTAAGGCCACTATAATCATAATATTTAATCTATATTAATATTTTAAGTTTTTTTTATCACAATATTTAATAAATAAGTGATTAAAATAAAACTATATTAATTATTTTTAAAATAAATTAAATTAAAAATAATTTATTAATCTTACCATTTGTATTAATTATTTATCAAATAATTTAAATTTAATCATTTATTAATTATAACATTTATTTATTTAATCATTTATTAATCTTAATATTTATTTTTATAATATGGCATTTGACTTTTATGTTCATTTATTAATGTAACATTTTAGATTCATTTATTAATTTAACATTTATTTTTATCATATGGCATATAGCATTTGACTTTTTGTAAAGTTTTAAAAAGAAAATATATAAATCTTATCCAATTTAGTTGTTTTTTAAGTTTTTCGTCATTTATTCAACTTTCATTATTTATTACTTTTAATATTTATTTTTATCATATGACATTTCACTTTTATATTCATTTATTAATTTAACATTTATTTTTATTACATATTTTTATCCTATTTCATATATCATTTTACTTTATATAAAATTTTAAAAAGAAAATATATAAATCCTATCTAATTTAGTTGTTTTTATCAATAATACCAATTTTGTCATTTTTCATTTATAAAAATAATATTAACTTTTATTTTAAAAAATAAATTTAAAAATATAATTGTTTTAAAATTATTTATACTTTATGATATGGGTGAGAATCAAAAATAAATTTTAAAATATAATTGTTTTAAAATTATTTATACTTTATGGTATGGGTGAGTTCTATTGATTAGGTTCCATACTTTTTATAATTTAGAATGTCTTTTTTATATATTAGTATGATAAGTCTTGATCTTAAAAAAAAAATGTATTATTTATGAAAATGATTTTTTTTAAGTTTATTTTAATTATAAAAATAATATATTTTTAAATTTATAAAATAAATTCAAAAATATATAATAAATAAAAAAGTTTACATAATAAAGAAACAAATGCAAAATAGCTATATTACACATGCAACAAATTGTATTGACTTTACTTAAATACCTATTTAATTAGGTCAAATTAGATTATACACTTTTTTGTACTTGTTTGTACCTATGATAAGTATGATGTGTAATAATATTAATCTCTATCTTTATTAATTTTTAAAACAAATTTAAACTAAAACTATTATGCACTCGTATATGTAAGTTGGGAAAGGTTTCAACAAACTAGAAATATTGTAGTATAAATAATTTTATAAGTTATGAAAGTTTCCTTTTTTGGTAAAAACTATCATATAAGTTTTTAAAACAAATCTAAACTAAAACTATTATGCACTCGTATATGTAAGTTGGGAAAGGTTTCAACAAACTAGAAATATTGTAGTATAAATAATTTTATAAGTTATGAAAGTTTTAAAAACTATCATATAAGTCTATTTATTCTTGCTGATGACAGGTAATGATATTATTTTGTGTTTTTATTAAATTTTAATTTTTTTTTGAAAATTATTTAATATATGAAAATTTACATTATAAACAAAGTTTAATAAAAACATGGTGTGAAAAAAAAAATATTGAATTTGGTAGATTAAACAAAGATTATAACATTACATAAAAAATAACTTCGAGAAAAGGTTATTTCTCTTCCAAATTCTGGTTATGTACACTATTATTTTCTCTTCCAAATTCATATGTATTTTGGACACTAATGCATAAGGAAGTCAAGAGAATTGATGCACAATATAAAATAAACTTTAAAAAGGGGCGATGCACTAGGAGGATGCAATGAATTTATGGGGAGTAACAAGCGGAGTAATCCATGGATTTACGACATTTCATGTCGTAGAGCTACTTTAAATATGGAAAATTAAATAATAGTTTTTATGTTTATATTAAATGTCCATTGGTTCGTATGAAGATATTTCTTAAAAAAACACATTAATTAGTTCTATGTTATGTTTTATTTTAATGATAAAATAACTTATTTATGGTTAAAAACCGAAACATCCAAGGAGTGGAGAAATAAAAAAATGTCATGCCAAATATTGGAGAAGAAACAACAAATAAATATTTTAGGTTTATTTTATCTCATTTAATTGGATT
>JASDQU010102716.1:318179-329018 GCA_032191745.1 Picea mariana
AGTTTGGAACTTAGTGCCAATCACTTTCTTTAAGCATGAGACATGAAAAACGAGATGGATCTTAGAATGACTAGGCAGAGCTAACTGATAGACCACTAACCCCACTCGCTTGAGAATTGTATAAGGAACATAAAATTTGGTAGCAAGTTTCTAACAATGTTCAACATTGAGTGAAGCCTGCTTATAAGGTCGCAGGAAAAGAAACACCTGGTCCCCTTCAATAAATTGACATATAGAATGACCTTGATCTGTGTATTTCTTCATGCAATTCTGAGCCATGGCCAAATTTTCTTTAAGGGTACGGAGAATGGGCTCCTTGACTGTAATATTCTTGTCAACCTCCTGAACCTTTGAGACACCTGGCATGTATGAGAGAACCGACGATGCCTTTTGACCATAGACAGCTTCAAAAGGAGTCATGCAAGTAGTTGTATGATAAGAGGTGTTGTACCACCATTTAGCTAGGGGTAATCATTGAGCCCACTGATTTTGTCTGTCAGATGAAAAACATCACAAATATGTTTCCAAACACTTGTTAACAACTTGGTTTGGCCATCAATTTGGGGTTGATAGGTGGTGATGAGATGTAATTGGGTTCCATGGAGCCTGAACAATTCTTGCCAAATTTTATTGGTGAAAATGAGGTCTTTGTCTGAAACAATAGAATGAGGAATCCCATGAAGTTTGAAAATATTATCCATGAAAAGTTGAGCTACGGTGGAGGTTTTGAATAGGTGTCGATGATCCAAGTGGAGATTAGTGGCCACCCACATGTTCTAAATTCCACTTGGCTCATCTTGATAGTTTCTAGTTCAACACGTTTCTCTATAATGGTGACATCTCTTTGTAATTGTGGGTTATGGACTTCTGGGGTTGTCTTGAAGCCCTACAAAACATCCAAGTGGATATTGGTGGCTGCCCACCTATTCCAACTGACTTATTTTGGCATTTTTCATATTAGTACATCTTTTTGTACTTCTAGGGCCGTTTTGAGGCCCTAAACAATGTTTTTTTGGACTTGCCACAATCAATCAATTAATGGAGTTAGAGTTTGACATCATAATGTGTAGTTCTCAAAAATACCTTTCCAATGGGCCATCACACGCCTAAAACAGAGATCGTATGAAAACATTATGACCTCGAGAAGTTGATGTACTAACTTACCCCAACGGGGCCCACATGACTTTTGGTTAGGTTTTTGTATGTATATGGTTTTGGCATTTATGTTTATTGTAAAAAGTCCTTCATACCCTCATTGTACTCATGTTCTTATGTATGAGCATATCCATCACATCTCTTCTTAGAGATAAGATACCACCATTCTAGCGAGTTCATTCACTCTGCATTTTTACAGTCTTTGTACATTTATTTCATTAATAGAAATAATGTATTGTTGTATTTCTATATTTTTGACAATAGTTGTGTATATTTCGTTGTAATATCTCTTCTTTCATTTCGTTCCAAAAATAATCTAGATCAGTGGTAATAGAGCAAGCTACTCTTGATCGTTTTTCAATGCATGTCCTCAACGAGGTCCAAGTATATCAAGCTGGGTCTCGAGCTTGTCTCTCTTGAGAAAAATCGCTCTCACATGCCGAAGAAACCCTCCATCGTGGAAGAAAATAAAAACAATGAAGCAAAAGACTCTATTAACCTGTTGCTTGAGCAAGCTCTCGTGCGACAAAGGGATGAAATGATGGAGAATTTTTCCCACATCCTTCAACGTCTACTGATAACAACATGTGCATATTCATCAAGTGACCACTTTGGAGGAACCTCTCCCTTCAAGGTACAATTTAATTTTTATATTCCCATATTTGAAGGTCAGATAGATGTGGATGCCCTAGAAAAATGGTTAAATTTTCCATAAGGTTATTTCTCTATTCACAATTTTTTGGATAGGGAAAAGATCACCTTCGCACTCCTTAGGGCTCTCCCTCATGTCAAACATTGGTGGGAAACTTATTGGGAGAAAATTTCCACAGAGGAAATGAGAATATATGGGGTCGAGCCCGCTCGGGATTTTTTTGTGGATGTGGTCAAGGAACAATATTACCTTGTTGATAACTATGAAGACCGGTACATGAGATGAACTGCACTACAACAAGAGAGGGGCCAAATGGTTCCAGAGTTCGCAACTAATTTCCATACCTTGCGCACCCAGTTGGGTATCTAAGACTCTGAGCGACATCTAGTTCTGAAATACCATGGGGATCTACATAGGTACATCCAAACGAAAATGAATTTCCTAAATATCTCATCATTGGGAGATGCTTATCGATATGTTGCCAAAATTGAGCAGAAATTTAGGCACCAGAACAAATGGGAGTTCTGGTCTACAAATCCGAAACAACCAAAGCATAATAAAGGAGACCCTAACCAACAACCTTCTGATAACCAGTCCAAGACACAAGAAAAGAAGGGTAAGGGAAAGATGAAGAATGATTCTAGGAAGTGGTGTGAATTCCACAAAATACCCTGACAAAACACTGATGAATGTTGCTAAAAAAAGTCATTGGTGGTCGATATCAAATACCCCATTGCTACCATCACGATCGCAACAATTCAACTAGAAGAACCAACATATCCTGAAGAGGGGGAGCGTTTCTTTCATTCATATATGTAGGTGAAAGGGACCCTGTTGCATTTCATTATTGATAGTGGAATCGAGAATAACCTCATCTCATTCGAGGTCATCAAATAGTTGGGGTTTTAGACAACACCACTCCAAGGATGAGATCTTTGTGTCGGGCAACAATTTCGCCTGTCCTATGGAATCCAAACCTTCAAGGATTAGGTAGTGTGTGATGTTTCCCCTATTGATGTTTGTGATGTTTTTTTGGGCCAACCATATATGTGGAAAATTCATGTTGTTTATGAGTATCGACCCCGTAGTGTCATTATTACTCTGGGGCGTCAGGTCTACACGATACTAGTGGTAGTTTTGACTATTGTTCCACCAAAACAATGTCACAAGGTAATCTCTCATACTGCTAAATTCAACCTCTTCATAATCTGTTTAGAGGATGAACATAAGGCCACTGCAACCACTGGATCCTCGACACATTCTATCCAGTAGAAGTAGAATGCAGAAGGGAAAGAAGATATTTATTCTTCACCTACGATGGTGCCTACACAATGCCTCATCAATCTAAGATACAACATATTGGTGGAACAAATTCAACCCTGCCAACAACAGGTTCATGACAACCTTCCACAGACCAAGCAATGGAACTTCTCCAACAAGGAAAGAAGCTCACCAAGATTCAGATTCAACAAATGCTTTCCCCTCTTCCCCGAGAACTCAACGCAATGAAGAACATTACTTCCTAAGGGGGGAGGATTGATCCAGGTAGATATTGGTGACCACCCACCTATTCCAAATTCCACTTGGCTCATCATGACAATTTTGAGTTCAACATGTTTCTCTGTAGTGGTGACATCTTTTTGTAATTATGGCTTATGTACTTTTGGGACTATCTTGAATCCCTACACAACATCCATGTGGATATTGGTGGCTGCCCACCTATTCCAACTGGCTTATTTTGGCAATTTTAATGTCAGTACATCTTTTTGTACTTATGAGGTCATTTTTAGGCCCTAAACAACATTGTTTTGGCTTGCCACAATCAAACTGTTGATAGAGCCAAATTTTGATGGCATAATATGTATTTCTCGAAAATATCTTTTCAATGGGCCATCATACACCTAAAACGGAGATCATATGCAAACGTTATGACCCTGGGAAGTTGATGAACTAAGTTACCCCAATGAGGCCCACATGAATTTTGGCGCTTCATATCCTAGGGTTAGGTTTTTGGATGTCTAGGGTTTTGGCATTCTTGTTTATTGTAAAAAGGTCTTCAAAGCCTCATTATACTCATCTTCTTGTGAATGATCATATCCGTCACATCTCTTCTTAGAGATAAGATGCCACCATTCTAGTGAGTTCATTCACTCTGTATTTTTGTAGTTTCTATATATTTCTTTCATTAATAGAAATCATGTATTATTGTATTTCTCTGTTTCTGGAAATATTTGTGTGTATTTAATTGTAATATCTATGCTTTCATTCCATTTCGAAAATAATACAAATCAATTGAAGATCACATAAATGAGCGTATTTGGAAATACGATCGACTACCACCATAATGACTAACTTATTTCCCATTTTAGGTAGGCCAACAACGAAATCCATAGAAATATCCCTCTAAATAGTAGGGGGAATTGGAAGTGGTTGAAGTGTTCCTAGGGATTGGACTATTTCTCCCTTGTTGCACTGACAAACATCTTACTCAACCACAAAGGTATGGACGTCATGTTTCATACCATCCTAGAAAAAAAAAACATTTGACCCTTTCATAGGTTTTGGTAAACCATGAATGCCCAAATTTGGGTGAAGCATGAACCTTTGAAAGAACTACGGATTTAAGTTGTGACTATTTTCTTAAATACAAATGATCTTTGTAGATAATTTCTTCATTGATCCAAGATTACCTTGGAGAAGCTAGAGAATGTGTTAACACATGAATTTTCCAACTGCTTCATAGGAATCAAGTAGTGATTGAGATTTACTCTCAGGAGAATTATGGTGTAAATCATGTGGCATTCTACCCATGATTTCCACAGGAATAATGAAAACATTTAGGTCTGAACAAGTCAAGCACCCTCAAAATCTAGTCAAAGGGTGTGTTTTCAACCCCTTGGTGAAAAAATGAAAGAACAGAGGCTAAAAACCCACTGTTGCTCCACATCACCCCACCTCAGCGCATTTTTCTCTCACCACTTCATCACACAAACATTCTGTAGTGCTATGGCACTACATAATTTTCTAAATCACATACTCTATTAGCCTACCACCTGCAGTACTCGTATTGGTCATGAAAGAAGATTTCCAGAGCCTTGAGGCACTGGGATTGACTCGAAGAAGCCGTGGGCACCGCCTAGATTATTCATGGGTGTTAGGCCTCATCTTGATCCCGATGAAGGTAGTTATTGAATATGGGGGCAAAATTTGAGACCTCGTCTCACCCCATAAATGGAAAACATGCAGAGAGCAAGCGTGAAGGTGGACTGTCCATCTGAAGCTTCCTTATGGACAAATTTTCCTGTAAAGCACATAACTATTCTTGGCTCGCATCTGACATGAGGAGGCCTACACAATCTGAGAGAGAAGGCATCGAATGGAAACTTTGAATGAGAGGGTCCGACCACACTCCTTTTGGCTGCAACATTGTTGGGTATTTATAGTCAATTTTCATGTTTTGTTATGGTCGATGGTTGAGCAGTGCTCCCATATTGTAAACTTTTGATGAAGCTTTTGGTTCTCTGGTTATGTATTTGGATATGAAACTTCTTGTTTAATGAAAGTCAACTTCTTTTTCATCATATTTTCCTCTGATACTGAAGTGTCCATGATTGAAGGATTTACATAAATTGTTTTGACTGTATTGTAATGTATGTTTGATTTCACTATGGTTAGTTACGTTCTTTCAGTTTCCTGAAGTTTTGAATCCAAGAGTATCTTGTATTTGAAGCTTTTCCTCCTTAGGATGTTGGAAAACTTGATGTCTACGATAGACCTCTACACTCTCCTAACTAAAGTATTCCCTCTATTCATCCTTACTCCAACTTATTGACTGAAGTTAATGAAGACCTCACCTGCATGTGCATACTAGTCCAGTTTTCTAATTTAAAACGATATTGTCTTAAGTTTGCACCCATTTGACCTCTTTAAAACCAACCCATGACATAAAAATCTGATAGGTATTGGGCACACCCTCTCTGCAATCGGAGGGTGACTTCTAGTGCTAACATTTCTGGCGTCGTTTCCAGGGAACGAATTGAAGACATTTCCCTGGTATAGAACGACAAAGAGCTTCTGATTCTGAAGGTGCATTAGATATCGGAACCATTGAAGATTGTGCTTGCACCTAGCAACTCCACTATTTCAGTTGTGGCTACCTCTAGCACACCCGAAGCTGACCCAGAGAATTTTTCTCGAGAAGGATTTTAATAGCTTCTTTCTTATCTTGAAAGTTCCTTGGGAGATTGACAATGATCAGATCTGGTCTTTGATGGTGAACAAAGAAAGACACATTCAGACTTCATATCATTCACCTAACGACTTCATGATTAAAGGATCTAGTGGTGACTCCACTGTTTTGAAATGGAAATAATCTTGGCTCGGAGGTTTTCTCTTTTTAATTTCTCCTTTGTTCCTAGTTTTACTAATGTTGTTCCTACTATGAATGAATGGGGTGATTGTTTGCCCATATTTAGAGAGTGTAAAGAGGACAACCCTGCATAGCATCTCTGTGAGTTTCATGAATTCATGCATCAATGGGAGATACATCATGAGGATGTATTATTAAAGATGTTCATGTTCTCATTAGCAGGAGATGCTCGTGAATGGTATCACTCCTTACCCCATGATAACATCTCCTCCCTGGGAGAATTTCATGCAACTTTCAATAGCCACTGTTGTTATTGGATAAATTTGTAAGTGCAGACACAAACCGATCTCCCTAGATCCACCTGGATCTAGAACAAAGCACGACAGAATATGACTCTTTCCCTAGATTCTAACCATTGAATTAAATAGGAGGCAAGAATAAAGAACATACCTTATTATCGCTTCCTTTAGTCTTTGTTGCTCCCGCTTCGCTCCAATGCTCTCGTACAGTCAAGACCAAAACAATACAAACCAAGAGGAGTGAAGAAAGCAAAATCTATTCCATAGTGAATCTATGTATATGATCAAGGAGTTATACAATAAAGTTAAACCAACTTTATGGGAAAGAATCATATTACTGTATCATATTAAATGTGAAAGAGAGATTACAGCCATTGTCTTGATGTTGTAAGGTCCCTTCCAACTGTCCTTCGTTCCCCTCACACTTTGACTCCAAGAATTCTGAGAGAATATATCTGATGATATTCACAATCTATCTTGACAAAGCAAATCTCAAAGTCACTCTAACCAAGCCAATCAAGAACAAGCTCATGAACCAACAAAGCTAACCCAAGCTAACTTTCTCCATGAGAACTCCTCTCCTTTTATAAGTTGAAGAGGATAAGGTGAGGCGGTTAGGATGATCCCACTAAATCATGAAAGCGAGTAAGATCCAAACCATTTGGATGCCACCTCACCATAGAAGTTTCTCCTTCTAGAAGATTCGAGAAAACGCTCATTTTTCCCACCTGCAGGAATTCTCGCACCCTAGCTATAGAGAAACCTGTGAACACCTCGCACCCTAGATATAGTGCAACCTGCAAGAATGGGTCATTCTCGCACCCTGCCTATATAGAAACCTACGAACTTCCTTTTTTATAAGGTTTTTACATAGGAAAATGTAACTTCTTTTCTCAAGAAAAGTTCTTCTCTCTTCTCTCTTTAGGAACTCAGGCCACTGACCCCTCTGAAGGCAACATATAAGTTTACATCATTAACGATCATAGGGATGACAACAATAATGTGTAATAGAGAGCCCCCCAAAGTATGAAGTTAGAACAGAGTGATAGCTGAAATACTTTGTCGAGTGTGTGTAGAGAACAAGGAATAGTCGGTCGAAAACCTGCCAACAAACAAGGAAATACAATACAATAATATATCATCACTGAGGTAGGCATTCCCATACTCAGAATACAAATGACTCAAAGAATAAATGCCGACATGCAAAGATCCATGTCAAGTAAGACAGGTCATGGACACCAAACATACACTGTGGATCCATGCCAATATGACTCAAATATGAACATAGCCACCAAAAATACACTGTGGATCTATGTGTTAAAGACTCAAATTTGAACATAGCCATCAAACATACAATGTGGATCTATGCAACAGTACACTGAATATACTCCAACGCAACCTGGATCTGTCAGAAAATATCTAGGGTCTTCATCTCCACCACTCTATAGTATGAATCTAACCATGTGAATACATGTGTTGAAGTCGAACATGGTAGAAACCACTTGATTACCGATCATTAGTGTATACCGTTAACAAGTGTGAGGGAAATCACCATTAATGTCAATGACTCCCAAGGTACACTAGTACAATCCAACGAATGTGAATAAATGAGCTGAAGTCAAACACTCGACGGAATCTCTCGATCAGGGGTCAATAATGAAAACTCACTATCGAAAGCGAGGAAACCTTCCATTGAGGCATGCAAATTCCAAGGTACCAATTAGTTTCTAAGTCTAATTCCTAGATAATGAGTTGAAGTCGACAGGAAAAGACTCGTCACAGGAGGGCCTTAATGTATCCCATATCAATGACACGAAACAAGTAACAAGATTTGATGTAGATCAGAGTAACAAGTGATTAAGGACTGACTCAGGGATGGCCGACGCAATAGAAGGCTTAAAGACCACAGAAATGGCCGACGCAATAGAAGGCTTTTCAAGTTGAACATCTTTTTGAACATATTGATGACATGACAACTGTCTTGGAAATATTGGCTTAACAACAAGGATCACAGACCAATTTGTAATCTTATAGGAGTATGATCAAGAGACAAGTAGATTTTCCAACCTAGACACAAGGTGAGTGAAAGGGTGTCATGTTCAAAAGTGACTCTTCCACAGAATACAGGTTTAGACACAATTCTTTCCCAATTTTTTCCCCCACCATTTCTGGCAAGTACCTCTTTATTTTTACGCAAGCTTGAAGAGGATCACATATATTGTTGATTTAAGCTCATCCTTCGGAGTATGTTTAACGAACCCTAAGAAGGAGTGGTTCGGTCCCATTGTGGGTCTGTCAATGTTTGTTTAACAAGTCCCGAGATAGAAAACTCGAAGGTTTTTTAGGATTATAGAGTTTGGAAAAACACTTAAAAGAGAACTCTTTTAGTTCCTTTTTCATAAATTAGTTCGACGAGACCGAAAAAGTGATAAACTATCGCTCATTGAACATTTTTTTCAAATATTTTAATGAGCATGAAAAGAACAAGATCGCTCGCCAATCTTTTCATGTTTAGAGAGTCTGAAAAGAGCTTAAAGAGGACTCCAGGGTGGTTCCTTTTTCGTATAACCTTGTTGAGCCCGAAAAAGTGATAAAAGTATGCTCAATCGCGTTATCATGTATTTTCGAGTGCAAGAATGGACAAAGAATAAGCTCAGGATTGTTTTTATTTTTACACAAGCTTTAAAAGAAAGCAAAACTATGCTTGAGATAGATTTTTTTTTTTTACACAAGCTTAAAAACTAAACAAAACTATGCTTGGGATAGATTTTAATTTTTTACACAAGCTTAAAAACTAAACAAAACTATTCTTGGACCTGGTTTCATTTTTACACAAGCTTGAACCAGAGGAAACTATGCTTGAGGTAAGTGGTTTCATTTTTACACAATCTTGAACCATAGAAAACTATGCTTGCAACTTCCCAACACATGGTTGGTACTTAGCCCCCAGCTTAAAAAGCTCATGGCTCTACTTCAGCATGAAGTCCAGAGGCTGAGGCAAATGCCACCCAAGCTTCGTTTCATCCAACGGCAAAGGAGAATGAAATGAAGCTTCAAATACTAGACGAAGGACTTGACTCAAACAGAGAGGGGGAAAACCATTTCATTTTTTAACGAGCTTGACATAGAAACAAGAACTATGCTCGTAACCTCTGTTTCATTTTTTAACGAGGTTTCCACAGAGACGAAAAGTTATCCTCAGTTGGTTTCATTTTTTAACGAGCTTGAAATTAGAAAACTATGCTCAAAGACCTCTGTTTCATTTTTTAAACGAGGTTGCCTCAGAGACGCAAAAACTATCCACGTAACCTCTGTTTCATTTTTTAACGAGGTTGCCGCTGAGACGCAAAAAATATCCTCGGGACCTCTTTTTGATCATGGATTCCAAGAGGAAAATTCTCTGGAATGACACCATGTCAAGGGACAAAACTCGGTCATGGCTTCCAAGAGGTCTTCACTAGAAGGAAGAAATACACTCTGGAAGGACACCATGTCGAGGGTCTCAATAGGGGTAAGGAGACCAGGCTCTAACAACCCTATCGAAGAGATCACCGTGTCAACTACTGGATCTAAGTCATCAGAAGTTGAAGCCATGGGCGACAACGCCACATAATTGACCTGTGGCGGGGGTGATAATGTCTGCATACAAGAACCATTCAGGGAGGCAATCTAGGCGGGGTCAATGAATGAAAGTTGATCAACAGTCACAACTCATCCATCGTGAGGGAAAGATATCACACGAAAAAGACTAGAGACAATAGATTTCATGGCATAGACATAATCTCGCCCAAGGAGTAAAGAAAAATCCAAGGGGTCGTGGACTACCATGACATCAATGAAGACAGTTTTCCCTCCCAAAGTTACAGGAAACTGAGGAAGGGTCCCTAAAGGTTGACTGGTTCTTCTGTTAAAATCTAACAGATTTTATGTAACCGACACAAGCAGAGGATAACCCAAGGCTTGCCAAGTGATAGAGGACAAAATACTAACATATGAACCTTCATCTATCAGCATCTGAGGAACGTCCCAACCACAAAACTGCACTGTAATCTGGAAAGGAATGTGAGAGGGAAGATGAGGTCCATTTAGCACACCCCAATCAAAACCGATGGCCTCACTACTTGGATGGGGTCCCACAACAGAAGGAGGAATACCCCCCGACACGGGAGATTCTGTATCAACAAGAAAAACATGGGCAGTATCGGGTTGACTCTCTAGCGGGAGAGTAGGATCAACCGATGATGAGATCAGATTGACCACTTGGGTTTCATTCTCCAAGGGGAGGATGGGGTCGACTAAGGATGGGATCAGATTGACCTCTTTAGTTTCACTCTCTGCGGGGAGAGCGAGATTGACCGAAGATG
>JASDQU010102717.1:19465-30496 GCA_032191745.1 Picea mariana
CATACCAGATCTCATTAACATGGTTTGTACTTGACTAAGGAGGCCCTATCTTATCACCTTCAAGTTGCTGCCTCCATCGATCACGACTCACACTGGAGCTCCAAGTGTACCCTCCTGTGGCCATTGCGTGATGGCATATGATCATATGAGGTAATATTAAACAAAGGGGGCTAGACCTTCTTTATCCTCCAGCCCTAAGGTTCCAGGAGGTCTCCTTATGGTCTTCTTCGCCATTTTGTCTGTTTCCGTATTATTTTCTCTCAAAACATGTAAACCGTTTGGCTTTAAGGTTCTCATGGTTACTCATATTTTTTCTATAATTCTTTTTAGGCTCAATTTTTTTGTCTCATATCCTTGGATCATCATCCTTATGATTTTCTTTGAGTTTCCTACTACATTCATGCTGAGGATTTGTCATTTCTTTTCTAGTTGGAGTCCTTTAAGAAGTGCATACGCCTCTTCTTTATTGTTGGTTTTGTTCCTGAGATTCTAGTAGTAGTTCAATATTCTTTTTCCTCTGGGCTCATAGAGAACCACCCCTGCACCTTCCAACACTGGGTTTCCCTTTGAAGTGACGTCAAAACAGAGTTTGTGATTTGACTTTTTTTGGATCAAGTCATCTATACTATGGATAAAATGAAGCTTCTAGCTCCATCTTTTCACCGAGTGGGATTTMTTAATAAAGTAAAAAATATACATTTTGGTTAAAAGGGATTAAAATTTCTAATACTARTTCACCCCCCCTCTCAGTATTCCAACAAGATTTTTAAGATCAAATACAATATCTTTGTACCAAGGAGATGTAGAAAACTTGTCATGTACCKATGCTAAGTGATGTTGTAGGTTTTTCTCCTCAAACTCCACTGAAGGATATTTTGTTATTTCTGAAATTTTATTTATTCGAAGAAATCTACAATTTGATTCCTCCAAAATCTTTTCTAAACCTTGAACTTTAATAAAAAAAATTGGTTTTATTTCAAGGTCATAATCCTTAATTGAATCTATCCATTTTCCTCTTTTTCAATCACAATCATGTTGATTCAGAATCTGTTTTACTATTCTACTAGGTACGTATGCAATTATTCTGGAATGAAGAACATACACCCTAAGATATTTCGTAGCTTTAACCAATGCATAAACTTGTTTTTACATGATGTTATCTTTGAGTTCAAAATCTCTTAGACTTTTGCTAAGGAATGTGATTATTTTTTCTTGATTATATTCATTTCTTTGTAAAAGAATTGCAAAAATTTTGTCATTAGAAGAAAAAGAGAATATAAGAAATTCTTTTGAATAATATGGAATTATTAGCACTGGTGCTTCTCCCAAGGATTTCTTAATGTGATCAAATGAATATATGGCCTTTGAATACCATTTAACCTCACTATTTTTTTTTCAAGCATGTATTTTATATTCTTTACCACTTCAACAAAATAAGGAATAAATCTTCTCAAAAATTGGGTTTTCCAAGAAAGGATTGAATCTCTTTCTTATTTCTTGGTAGGCTAATGACTTTAGTTAATTCAACATGTTGAGGGTTAATTTTCACTCCTTCCTTGGATACAATGTTTCCAAGTAATTTTCCTTCCTCCATAGCAAAATATGATTTCTTAGGTTTTAGTGACAAAGCATATTTTTTACATTTAACAAAAGTTTGTGTAATATGTTTTAAATGATCATCATCTAGTCTAGAGAAATGTTTATCTCATATAATTAAATAAAAATGAATTTTTACTTTTCTCCAAAAAATGTTATATCCATTTCCCTATGAAATGTTTATATGTATTCATTAGACCAAAGGTAATTCTGTCATACATCAATGTTCCCCAAGGTTTGTTAAGCATTGTTAGCTCCGTGTATTTTTCATGCACAACAATTTTGTTATAGCCTGAAAAAACATCAATCATAGAGATTATATTAGCTCCTAATACCTTTTGTAACACATGATGCATTTTAGGAATAGGATACTTATCCTTTAATGAAAATTTATTAATATTCATAAAATCAACACAGAGCCTTATTTGACCATTCTTATTTTGAACAGGTGCTAAATTTGCAACCCAAGAAAAGTTTCTAAGATGAACTATGATTTTTGCATCTAATAAAGCTTTTAGTTCTTTTTCAATGCCAGGAAAAAGAATAGGATTTTCCTGTGTTATTTTTTATCTAAATGGCTTAGATCCCACCTTAAGTAGAACTATGTTGAATTATTCTAGTATCATAAGTCTTTAGATATTCATATGACCATCCAAACACTCCAATAAATTCTTTAAGAAAATCAACATACCTAATTTTCTAATCAGTGGGAATAAGTTTTGATAGCTTGATATTCTTTGGTTCTTGTTCAATACAAATATTACAATCTTTTACTTCTTCACTCTAAGTGTGAACCACAGGTTTAAGAACAACATCATCTTTATCAAAAAAATTCTCCATAGGAAGCAACCCTTTTGGAATCTGATTGTTTCTTAATACCATAATTTTATGATTAGCAATCATATCTTGTAATTTAAGATATAAATGATTAATTTATTCATTATATTTATCATCTTCTTGATCAATATGAGTTTTATAAAATTCATTAAAAATTTCCAAAAAAATGTAATGTGTTGATCGTCTTCGAATACCTGCCAATGTTTGCAATTGTACGGAATAGAAAGTATGTACTTCATTTCCACTTCATATTTGATATTTGGAACTTTCGGTATCTTGAAAGTACTTTATTCTACTACTAACAAATAATCTTATTGATTTCCATGACTTGGTATTGCATGGACATTGAAGGCTAGGAAGAATTTTTCAATCAAATCCCCAACAAAATTCTTATAGGATCTCATCCTAGGGTGTTTGGCTTGATAGACCTTATTTATTTGTTTAATAATTAATTTTGCATCACCATAGACAATGAGATTTAAAATTTTCATTTTTCCGGTTATTTCTAAACCTAATACTAAATATTCATATTCACAAACATTATTGATGGAAAATGTTTCAAATTGCAGTGTAAACAAAAATCGAAAGAATTTTTGAGAAGGTGAAATTAGAATTATACCTACCCCAACACCCTCCTAGGAGGAATATCCATCAAAATAGATTTTCCACATTTAATTTTTGGGCTATTTAGTTTCACACAAAGGAGCATTTAGAATTTTCTTACAATCTCTTAGTTCACTATTTATAGATAAAATGAAACAATCAAAGTCTTGATCTTTTGAATAGATAGAATAATTATTGGGATGATTGGGGTAACTGAATTTGTAATAAAGTTTGGTTTCCCTTAAAATTCTCTTGATCTCTCCACAAAAAAATATAATTGTGGCATATTTCATGTCCATTTATAATTATCCACCGAATTTTCTTTCCCAAAATCTACATAAAATCATTCGATAGTTTACATGCACATCTACCACAACTATATCCATCAAAAGACTTTTGACAAGAATTTGGGCTAATTGCATTACAACATATTTAATCATCCCTAAACATCTAACCTTTCTTGCATCAACAAAATACAAGTCATGATATCATCTTTGGATTTGTAAACCTAGCTTCTTCGTGACTATTTTAGGAATCAAATTGTGAGAAGCACCTGAATCCAACATGAAATCATGTAAAAGATGTTCATGAACAGTCAAATAAATATAAAATGGTGCCACTAATTCTCCTCTTTCCTTAATATGAGGTCGAAACATTACAATAGGTCTTTCATATTTTATTTTTAATTTATTAGGTTGATTTGTTGCAATTGAACAATCGATCATTTTTAGAACTTGTTTTCAATAAATAGTATTTTTGGCAACTTCTAGAAAAGGAATAGGAATTCTTATCTTATTTAATTCATTTTCCAGATTGAAGGAGTTTCTCATTTCTTTTCAGTTTCTTTATGTTCTTCATCTAGTTTCTTAGTTGCTTGTTGATCATACTTTTGTTTTGAAGTTGTAATTTCCTTGAACCTTTATATTTCTTTTGTTTTTTACCTAAGTGAACTTGGTTATTTGTTTTAGTTCTATTTGTAGTTGTCCTTGTTCTAAGGCCATATTTTTTATGAATTTTAGCTTGTAAGGCATATGAGAAAACCCTATATTGAGAAGATGATGTATAATTTTGGTTATATTTATCGTATTCGTTAAAATATAAATTAAATCTCAAACATATCTCATATTTTTCTTAAGTCACATGCATATAAGAAAGGTCACCCTCCATCATATTTGTTTCCTCATCAATATCTTAAAACTCCTCTTAAATTTTATTAGTTCCTCATATAACAACTTGTTATTTTTGTTTTCTTCTCTCTTGTTCTCTTGATTCACTTGTAACTCCGACATTTCCTAAAGCAATCATATTAGATTCAATTTGAATATTTTCATATCGAATATCATTTAAAGTAGTAGATGCCATCTCTCTAAATAATAAGGAAAAATTTGAGTCAAAAGAGCCATCAAAAGTAAATTTTGCAGCTGGTTGTAATGGTTCCACATTTGCAAGAATCTTATTATAAATTTTGTTAAATGTTTTAATGAAATATCAAACAAATTCATTATGTTTATTTTCCAGGATCCCAATATCAATCAATAAATATAAAAGATCCTTCTTTTCACCCCATTTCCTAAGGAAAGAAAATTCAAGTGCATCCCAAGAATCAATTGAACTAGGAGGTAACCCCTTAAACCATGTCCTTGCCTCTCCTTAAAAAGTAGGATAAAACATCCTCACATAAACATATTCATTCTCAAGGCCTTTATTATCTGTGAAATAATGAAAGGATGATAAATTATTTCGAGGTGTAACTTCATCTTCCCCGTTACATTTGGGTAATAATTTTAGATAATTATCAGGAAAATCATGCAGATTTCTAGGAATATTTAGAGGGGCATATCTAGCAGTTTCTTTGTCGAATACCCTAGGTGGAGGTGGTGGGTGTGGTGGTTGTTTTTTAGGGATATTTCCTACAATCAGTAGATGATCAATTAACAAAAGTGAGTTCGCAAGAGTGAGTGGGTTGAAGAATACTTTAAATTCCTCTTCTTGTACATGGACCTTTCGAAACATTCTAGGATAAATCATGGGAGAATGTTTTGCATAATCTATAGGAGAATGAATCTGGGATATTACAGGAGAGTCTTTCAAAGATAGTTCAATATAGTTTTCAGTAAATATTTCAAGAGATTCACACACATGAACTGAAGGTGGATATTTTGAAGAATTTGAAGTAGACTATTTAGGAGATGTTAGAAGGGAATATTTATGGGATGTTGAGGAAAAATATTTAGAACAATATTCTAAAGAAATAGAATATTTTCCTTTTGATTTTGGATCATAGGAAGAAGAGGAATTAACAATATTGTGGAGGTGTTGTAGGTATTTTCCTAGTATTTCACTTAGACAATACTTTTTATGGGTATTTTAGTGTTGTGGTGTTTTTTAGGACTGGGTTATCCCTAATTTTTTTCCTTCCTAATGCTAGGATTGAAAATGTGGAGTCGTCAGGTGAAATATTTATCCTTCCTAACTCTTATTCACCAACAAGGAGTAGGTTTTCCTATCGTTATGCCTAGGGAAAGTATAATTTGTTTAATTCAGTCCATGACAATGGTGCCAAAATAATGTTGTAAGCCTTGATATGTTTTTTGCTAGGAAACTATGCCAAGGAATCCATTTAACATTGATTGATTTGGTTTAAATTGGTTTTTCCTAAAACATAATTTTTTTTTTATTTACCTTAGGCCTCGATTTCTAATCTATAATGCTTATAGATAATTTTTTGAGGGAACAATTTCTATGTTTTAGAAAATTTAAAACTTAATGAATGAAATAAGAATTAGGGAAAAAAAAACTTATTGTAAAATAATGTATCTTTTGATAAATATTATTTTACTTTTCAGATAGAGGAAATTGTAACAAAGTATGTATCTAAATCAATAATATAAAATGAAAAAAGAAACAATTATTTTCTATTCAAAAGGAAAAATAAATTAAGAACGGGTCCTATCAATACTCATAGTATATCTGAGAAATATGTAGCTTTAATGATTCCTTTCTAGTCTGTAATAGTAGTGGTTGTACTAATTTATCACAATTATGATATCGAATTCATTTTATAATAAACTATAGACATGGAGATAACACCAAGAAYATAAATCACTAGAACTGAGACATATAAATTTTGAATCACTCAAAGCCTGCAAAATTTTATTAAAGATGTGTTCTTTTCTCAGGCCAAAGGCTCCTTTATGTTTAGTATTTATAAGACCTTTATACAAATCAGGACATAACCAAATGTGGCTATTCCATCCTATTTATTATCCTTTGATATACAAAAATATCTTTGACTCCTAAAAATAGGAAGATTTGGAAGATCACTGTTCCAAATCATGATTTTCCTCAACTCTCTTGATGACTCATTTAGTCAAAAGATGGGTGAGAATTTTCCAAGTTTCACTTGATGGATAGTTGAATGACTTCATTTTCCTATATGAAATTTATATTTCAGTGTATTTCCCACATGCAGGAGGGCTTGGAAAGAGGTTTTTGATTTTCCAAAGAAGATAGAAATCATCTATGAGTAAATCCACAATAGTCCGTCCTCTAAAATTTTCAACCATTCCATGGAAATTTCACTCAGGATCCCTAACCATGAAAAAATTCTTCCTGTAAATCTCAAATGATACAAAATTCCCTTTATCATTTCAAGATGAAGGAAGTCCCATTTTTAGTATGTTTTAAAATTTGTTGGTGAATTTTGGTGCAGGCCATTTCGGGGAAAAGTGTGGTAATTAATGAAGTCATTTAGTAAATGGAACAAAGGAGTGTGCATTAGAAAACAGGGAAAAGCTTCCCTGAAAAACCAAGAAATTCAAACAAAGGATGAAAGATGCAGATCAATAAGGAAAATAGTTGGATTTTAGACTAGCCACGCTCATGGAGTTAGGAAGTGGAAAAACCTAATCCACTTAGGGTTAGTGGATTAGGGTTTTGGTCATTTTTTTAATGGGTAATTAACCCCTTTTTGTAATATAATTATGTTGTCGTGAGATAGCAGATGTATACAAAAATGTATGAGAGGTGATAGAGATATGATGAGATATAGACAGACAGATAAAGATATGCATTATGATCGAGGGTAAGATCATAAGTCATGAGTTGTGGAGCTTAATGTGATATTTTCATCCTGTAATGCATGTGACACTGTAACTTTGATGCAGAATAATAAAATAGATAATAAATCCAAATATTTGTGGACGTAGCTCGAGGGGTGAACCAAGGTAAAATTTGTGTCTCTGTGTGGAATTGTTTTGTTATTTCTTGAAAAATTTTAAGTTATGATGAACAGATTAATGCCCCAGTGGTAAAATGTAGTGCACAATAGAGTAACTAGGATAATTATTGTAGAATAAACCATAACAAACACAATTGATTACTGATTGGTATATCTGATATATAATGATGTGTTGATGTAATAGAATAATAGATCTGATGTGTTTTAAGGTAGAAATAATGTCTCTCATCCCCACATAAGTCTCCCTTCCAAGATTGCAGAAATCTGGGTTCTACAGTCACCCATAAGCCATCTCGAGTGAGAATGCACTGTGCACTCTGTGTACAGTGTTTCCTTTCAGTCTCCAAAAGGGACAATGTTTTGCATGGTTTTTTTGGAAATCTAAAGTACAACCCGGGTCAACAGAGAAACGTCCAAAAAATGGTTTTGTTGTCGGCTGGAACCCAGAAGAAAAAATTGGAAGGGAAATGCTGAGAAGAAAATTGAAGATAATGATGTATTAGAAGGGGATGTCCAGACCATGGAATCCCACTAAATAGGATATCAAATGATGGTTGAAAACAAAAGAGCTCGAATTTGCACAAAAAAACAATATAAACCCTAAGTATACACCACACACATATTTGGAGAGGTACATGTTCACTAATGTTCATGAGGCATTTTTCTTTGAATTTCCACATTTGCTGCAATAGTGGATACTGATTGAAGGACACCCACCCAACTAAATGGATAATACCATGTAACATCCCCTTCATTAAGAATAAATTTAAGTGAGTACAAAGTGGTAAAAAATATTGTTTTTTTTTTTGAAACAACAGTTAGGACAAGTGTTATGTGAAAATAACATACATCAATATTTACACATTATATTCTCATCTATATCACTACATGGAAATATTCAAATACAACATCATTGTTATACATAGATCAATCATATCACATAAAGATAACAAAAGATGTCTACCAGCTCAACCTACCCTGGAAGGTTAGGACCTCCAAGACACATAATCAACACTCAAGTCCATGATTCATTTGATTTATTTTCATCATTGAAGGTCTCAGGACTGACAATTGTTCTAAGGAACAAAGAAGTATCTAATTCCCATAACCAACTCTAACCTAGACTCAAGACTAAATTCGACAGTAAGGTACTTAATCATAACACAAGTAAATTCATTCAATAACTCATTATACTAGTACATAATTTGTCAATTCATCATTCAAATTTCACATCATAAGACAATACTCAATTGTCTGGTTTCATTCCATTACAAAAGCATCACTATTACCATATACATCTCAGTGTTATAATCCACTTTGTAAGTTAAACAATTAACAATCCATTGTGGATAACAATATCATTTAATTTAGTACTAAATTTAACATAACAATATACATAATACCCTCATTGGAAATAATCAATTTCTCTTCAATTTAGACTTACAATTCATATTAGATTCATACCTCTAACCACAATTGTCAACAACAATTCTATAGTTTTTAATAGGTGATTCATGTTCCGAAGTATAGAACAATCACACTAATTGCATAACAAACATTATCACATCAATCTCGATCATGGATTGCGCAATTAAACTTTTATCTTATATCCAAGGCATAGTTATCTTATATCAATTGCATAGTTGTTTTTTAACACTTATTAAGGTAGTCAAATTTTATTGTTAAAGAACCAACTTAATTCTAATGTTTCAAGACATTTCACAACCCATTTACTTACTAAATTTTAATCCCCACTCTATATTGTATCCTTAATGTTATAATTTAAGTTCCTCTTGAGTAAAATGTATAATATTATCTCTATTACTATAATAGTATGGTATTTCTAGGTTAAATTTGTTTCTTCAACTCTTCAACCATTCTTCCTAAATGAACATCACCCTTTATCACTTAATAAGTTTTACCATATCCTTATTAACCAAAATGATTATACTTTAACACTCTTAATATAAACGATCTTATTATAATAATTATAATTATATAGTTCATCACTAAATAGTTCAATAACCATTAATTCATAAACATTTCAAAGACATTACATAAATGAAATGAATTTTTGATCATATTGTTAATTGAAATCAATCCAGTGGAAGAATAGTGGTGCATAAGAGGTGCTAAACCATTTTAATGTAACTATTGTTAAGTTTTATTTTATTGGGATAAATCTTTGTCATTCTTTGAAAACCTTTCTTATTTTGTGAATTTCATTTGTAGTCAATATCTATGTAACAACCCACCGGAGAAAAACTGAATGTATGCACATATTAAAAAGGACTATTTTTTTTTTAAGGTTTAGTATATTCTATTACTAAATGTAAGTGTCTAACTAGAGACGCCACACATTAATCATGCAATTCATCAGTTTTACTTTTACAAGGGTTGTGCATATTGCACCATGTTAATTTAATCTACAACATATGTATTAAATTATAATCAACACTAGTAATTTATTTAATCTATTAGTTTACTATCTTTTACTAAATTTGTTAGAATCATTACATTAATATTATTCCTAGGAAGAAACAACCAAGGTGACATACATCAATGTTGAAAATAGTAATGATTCCCTTACTAAATTTGATTAATAATAATCATGTTTAGATAATGCATTTAGGTACTCTTCTTCCCCCTTAACCCCCCTAGCCATAAAGGGGACACACACAAGAAACCAAAAATAGTAGCTCCAAGCTTGTCTCGTAAGGAAGAGCTTCCACTCTTTCTTCAATCTTGGTATCCCAACTCTCATAAGTAAAACACAGTCCACAATAATTTTGGCAGCATAACCTTACCAAGAATAAGTGAGATTTCATTTTCCTTCTACCCCATTTGTTTTATAGAAATTTCCTCACTCACACATGTACCCATGCACAAATAATTAACTTTTATATTAAATTAATTATGGTTATTCACCTGGACACTTGTCACATTCTCCCGAAGTTGCACAACTAATTATCATTTTTATTTTATTTTAAAAACCAATTTCCCTCACATTCCCCAATGTGTTCCTACTTTCGCTCTTAGCTGTCACTTTTTTCCCCAAATTCTCATTTAATAAGTGTCTTCTAACTAGATCTTAGTCAGGGTTGGATTAGGAGTCTTCTTCTAGTTAGACTAATGGTATATTAACTCTCGATACAATTCTATGTGTACACCTATTTTCTCATAATTTATTTCTTTCAATTTTAAAAATATCTTTTATTATTTTCATGCACACATGTGCATTTTATCCAATCTTTAGATTTTTCTCACATTTTCCTAGAAATTGAATTATCTCAATTCTTTTAATTTATTTAATATTTCTATTTAGTCCCCAAATTAAACTTAGACTTAGTCTTAGTCTTAGAATTAGGCTTATAATCTTGTTAGGATTTTTGATTAATAATTTATTGTTTAATTAATTAATGCATTCTAACAAGTTCTAAAAAAAAATTCATTGTTTTCTAGGCCACCTAGATTTATTGACTCCAGTTTTAATTACACGACATGAACTTCAAGATGCACCTCCATACACCAAGGGTGCCACTCTTCTTAGACCAGTTTTTGGAAGTTTGTCCAACCCTTGGAGTCAACACTCCATTTGGTCCACCTTGTGAGATACTAAGTGATTCTAAGGAATAAGGACTCTACCTTATTGTGCACCCCTTAGAAATATTCATGAGAGTCTATCTCAGTCTTCCCTCATGATGTAACGAACCGACTCGTTACGAAAACCATTCTAGTAATGGGTGCAAAAATAA
>JASDQU010102717.1:31382-57265 GCA_032191745.1 Picea mariana
TCAAGGCATGTAATACTGGCCCGATACTCCCATGAACTCCATGAGTAGACGAGATACCCAGCCCAACCGTTTAAGAATGTAAATAAAAGTAATTTCAGATTTCCCCATTACAATCTTAGCAATTCAAGGTACTAGGTTCTAGGGCCTCTTTTTTTTTTTTTTTTTTTAACCATTGGTAACTCAAGTTTTAATCGGATTAGGATAAGTCCACAATGCCATTGTTTTTCATAAGTACCTAACACTAAAATTTGCACCTTAATTTATACAACATGTATTAACTTTACGCAATTCAATATAAGGATAACATCACATTGCTAATGACATCATATTTGAATATATCAATAAACTATCATAATTACAATGACAAGATATAACCATTACCATATTTAAATGACATTGTTTAAATAACTAGAAGGGACCCTATGTAAAGACATTTAAAATGTCACACCTAAAATATCCATATTTAAAAGGACAAAGGTGACATTGTAATTAAAGTATAGGTTGCCAATGTCAATATACACTCACATTTAAAAATAACATCATAATTAAGGTAACTTCATAATTGGAAATTGCCATATCACCTCATGTTTCAAAAATAACATCATATTCAAAATATCAAATGTCATGTCCACATATAAAGTAACCTCATATACATACGTAACCTCAGAATTTTAAAAATATCAATATAACACCATAATTGAGAATTTAAACATATAACGACAGCGACATGTATATTGACCGATAATACAAAAATTACATGCCAATCATGCAACAGAAATACAGAAAATGTATGCCAACCAATCTATAATAATTAAAATGTATAATACAGAAATACAACAGAAATACATATATGCCCAGCCAATGTATGCCAAACCAATGTATGGCCAACCCATGTATAATAATTAAAATGTATCATGCAACAGAAATACAGAAACTGTATAAATAAAAAAAGAAACAAACCAATAATACAGAAAAGGTATGCCATAAATTTCATACCAATCTTGAAATAAAATACACCCAATTACGCAACAGAATTTAATATCGTTATCCTGCAACAGAAAATTACTATCATAACGCTACCAATCATGCCATAAATTTCATACCAATCTTGCAATAAAATACACCCAATTATGCAACAGAAATTTAATATCGTTATCCTGCAATAGAAAATTTCTATCATGACGCTACCAATCATGCCATAAATTTCATACCAATCTTACAATAAAATACACCCAATTATGCAACAGAAATTTAATATCGTTATCCTGCAACAGAAAATTACTATCATAACCTACAATGACCTTATGACATGACTAAGGCGGTTTAAACATCATTGTAGGCAATTCGATTTAACACTTATCAGCATTAGTATTCAACATCATCATCAACATTTCAGACTTAACAACATTAACATGGCAAACTACCCATTCTCATTATCATTGCAATTGACAATAAATACCTTACAATTTAACAATAGTAATATGGCGATTGAACTGAGGTCCCACCAGGGCGCAAAAGGAAAAAAAAATTATACCAAAACACACAGAAGGGAAATCCCAAAACGGCTGGGCAGAAACCCCCTTTTCTGACCAGCGACTCAGGTGTAATAAAAACGATTTTGACAGCAGCGGAATAACAAAAGACTGGTGGGCGTAGTGAGGGGATTTAATCCCATGGACAGAGGTTCATGCAGACAAAACGCAGTCTGTAAGGTTAAAAACGCTCACTGGTTTACCTGAAAGCCCCCTCTGCAAGGTAAAAATCACCCACACTCACAGGTAACACGCAGGTCCAGGTAAAACACCCATGCATGCCCATACATGCCCATGCAACTATGTAAAATGCCCATAACCAATGGAAAAACGTAGATCAGTGGAAAATGCAGACCAGTTATCAATAAAAATGCGCAACTGTACCAGCACCGACAAAATCAGTAAACAAACACGCCCCATAACAGTGGCGACGCCCATTACAACAGATGCCCTACAGTGGTAAGAAAAAACACCAATAATACATCATGCAAAGTGCCCCATCCTCAGTGGTAAATACGCCAATATACGGATGCCCAAACAATGGTAAAAAAAAAGGCCAATAATCAGTGAAAATGCAGTCCCTTGAAAACGTTAAAACGCAGATCAAAGAGACGCCCAGTCTTTACCATGCGTGTCATTTAAACGCCCCGAATGTATCAGAAAAAAAAAATGTAGGTCATTCACGCCTATATAACTCAGATCAACACGCCCCAATGCATCATAAATGTCATTAAACAAAACGCCCAAACAGAACTGTTACAAAAACGCCCAAAATCCCACCACAGAAGACGCACATAGTAAAATATTTTCCAGTACAGTGATATAAGGACAAATTGCCGAATCAATCTCACAACAACATTACTGAACCGAAATTTGCCTAATATAAAAAAAAAAAATCCAGAACAATCTCACAATATCATCATCAATAACAGTAAATTTGCCGAATATAAAAATGCTTTCTACTTCACCAATTAAAATCATATCGTTGCCTTACGCCCGCGTTGGAAGACGTCCCGCGCTCCATGCCGCGTCCCGCGCTCCGTGCTACATCCTGCTCGCTGACCGTAGAAGGCTCACCGGTACCCCCCAGCCAAACGCTAGGGGTACTCTACTTCCCCCTTAGCCCCCCGAGCCGCAAAGGGGCCACACAAGAACCAGAGATAAGACTAGCTTCTCAGCTCACCTCCACGGCTGAGCTACCACTCCAACACAGCTGAGATAAACCCAACTCCTCAAAAGCAATCCGTCAAGCCACAATTCGACAGCGTAACGTTACGCTAACCGTTCATCCTCTCTTCCTCCAATTTCCCTTTCTCTTATAGAAATTTCAGACCCACCTACTTTCCTAAATTATTATTTAATTAATTTTTAATGACAAACCTCAGAACATTCTCTGTCGTCCAAGTGTCGCTCATCCCTACGGTTCTCCAAAATTTAATTTCTTTTTAATAATTAAAAGACTCAATTCCCTCACTCCCCAAAAAATCGCTCCTTAAATTACTCCTAGGGTTCCTAGATCCCCGCTCATGCTTTTAATAACTTTCCTAAAACAAAGTTGCGGATTTTTAGTAACTCCTAAATGTTGATTCCTTTTTTATTTTTACCCTATGTCCCCTACTTTCCAAAATTAAGTTTCCTTTATTTCTAGTTTCTTAAATTCTATTATTTAATTCTCTCTTGTTATTTTTATTTTTAAACCCAAAAGATAAATGCGGTTTTTAATTTTTTTAATATATTTTTAAATTCCTAGCTTTTATACTCCCACACTTTAATAAATTTTATTTCTTCTTTATCATTTAAAAGCCATGGGTTTCGTTTAATTTATTTCCCTCATTAATTTACCCCCTATACTTTTAAGAAGACTTTAATTAACACCTAGGTGGGTTTTAGTTTACGCCCTAGGTTTATTTTTGTAGGATCTTTTCTTAGGGCTGGTCAAACTTATCTTAGAGATGTTTTAATTTAGGTTTTGATTTGAATAGGGAGACAATTTAATTAAGGGAGTCATTTTAAGAATTTTATCAGGCGTTAAGGTCTTAGGGTCATCTAGGTTGTCTCATCATCATCATCCATGCGACGTGCCCTTCAGGACGCACTACATGCTCCAAGGGTGCCACTCGCCTCGTTTGCTTCTGTTGCATGACGTGCCCTTTAGGATGCACCACGTGATCCAAGGGTGCCACTCGCTGACTTGTATTTCTTAGCGCGACGTGCCCTTCAGGATGCACCACGTGCTCCAAGGGTGCCACTCGTTGACTTGTATTTCTTAGCACGACGTGCCCTTTAGGATACACCACGTTCTCTAAGGGTGCCACTCGCTGACTTGTATTTTTAGCGCAACGTGCCCTTCAGGATGCACCACGTGCTCCAAGGGTGCCACTCACTGACTTGACGGATTGGTAGACATCTATAACCCCTAGAGTCAACACTCCGCCAGGTGAACTTGTGGGAGACTAAGGGCTCTAAGAAATAAGGCCCCCACCTTATTGCGCGCCCCTTAGAATCATCGTGAGTGACTGTCTGAGTTTTCCCTCATGGCATCGTGGATCCTCTTGAACTAGGTAATCGTTAACCTACAGTTCGAGCCACGGTGGGAGTGCTAGTAGGCTGTGGCAGGGCTGCTGTCCACACCTCTCCCTCAATCTCTCTGGAACTCGTTTGTGGCCCCTTTACTCCATATGTGAGTCTGGTCGGCAAGCTATCATCATCCTGCATCATCAACCATCATGTCAGAACATGTCAATAACATATCATCAAATCAATAAATAGCATGGTAAATAAATCAACTCAATATCACACTCCCTGACTCAATCCGGAGTCCAAGGGTTCCGTCGATGCCTCTGCATCCTCCAGGTCAAAAACCATGCACACTTAAATAAACTGAGTCAATAACACCTTTATACAAAAATAGTAAAACATCCTGTCATCAATCATAACACATCATCATCAAGGATAAGGGTTTTATCATGATAAAAATCCAGATCACTTTCGAGCAAGTGTCCTCAAAGAATAAGTTTTGTAAGTGCACCAGAGCGGGATGTTACACATGACATCGTGGACTTATTGAAATAGGTAATAGTTAAACTAGAGTTCATTCCATGACGAGAGTGCTAGTAGGCTGTGATAGGGATGATGCCACACCTCTCCCTCAAATGTCTGGTTTCCATGCATGGCCCCATTACTCCATATGTGAGTCAATTAGCAAGCATTGTCGGCCTGCATCCATTGACAAAAACATTGTCAATGATCCATATACATAAATGATTCTGTAATCAATCATATGTCACATGTGCGTAAAATTAAATGCTCAAAAAAAATACAATACACTCCCTAACTCGATCCGGATTCCAAGGAAGTCCATTGATACCATCATCATCTATAACCTGTCATGTGTCCTACACACGCAGAAAAAGTTGTTAATAGCTTCTGCCAATACATATACATCAATAAAAATAAGTCACAACACATCATCATCATCATCATGTATAATACATAATCGAAATGAAATCACAATGTACCATAACCGGATCACTTGCATGCAAGTGTCCTCAAAGAGTAAGTCAATAGAAGTGTGCTCAGAAGAGAGGGATGTTACATACACCCCTTCTTGTTTTAAACTTCATCCCAAATTTTGTATAGTGTATAAATGCAAGTAAATAAATGTATGTGACATATATCTATATGTCTAATCTATCAAACAAGTAAGGAAATTGTTGACGCTTGGCATATGCGTCCTCCCAGGTAGCCGAGTGTTGACTATAGTTATCCCATTAGAGCTTGACCTGATCTACTATTCGACACCATATCTTTCGAATGAGATCATCCAAAATGCGGATTGGCTCTTCCATGAGAGCACCCTCATATGACACTTGCAATGAACTCATGTCAATAACAAGTGACATTTTTATATAATGTTATAAAAATGACACATGAAATAAATCATGCATATGCCTCAAAGAATCAGACAAGGCTAGTCGATAAGCCATGGGTCCTTTCTTTTCCACAACTTTGAAATGTCACTCAAACCTAGCAGATATTTTAGCACCCTTTCCAAACTTGCTCAAACTCTTGTCTAGTTTTACCTGTAAGAAAACAATGTCACCAACTACATAACTGCGGTCAACGTGATGTGCATCAACATAAATCTTATGTTTATATTTCACTTCTTTAATCTTTTGTCCTATTGATTTCATCATTTGTTCCATTTCTTGAATCATGTATGGTCCCATCAGGATGTTATCCTCAAATTGATCCCAACTCAACGACATCTGACATGATCGCCCGTAAAGAATCTCAAATGGTGCCATACACACTGGAATAATGTGTTCACTCTTCTTCAGAGTGTCAACTACCACAAAAATTGAGTCATCTCTCCTTTCCATCAATGGAAATCCAACAATAAATTCCAACGTAATGACTTCCCATTTAGATTCAGGAATAGCATGTGGTTGTAACAATCCTGCTAGATGTCTCTATTCAACCTTCACTTATTGACATTCTAGACATATCACCACATAACCATCTATGTTTTCTTTCATTCCCCTCCAAAAGAATAAAGGCTTAAGGTCTTCCTTCATCTCCATGACTCCCATATGATCCATGTACACTTCTCGACGATATTCACTCAAGATCAAACTTATTAATTCTTCGTTAGGAGCTACTTAAATTCTTTCATTAAATATCAACAACTCATCATTTTCTAAAGAATAACCTTCAAACTTTGGTACCATCATGGTATTTCGTCCAATATTATCCTTAAATTGTTTATGCTAGTCATCGTTGATCTGCAAAGTTAGAATCATTTCTCGAAGATTCATCTTAAGAGGTATTATTGATAATATGCATGGTCTCCGACTCAAAGCATTTTCCACTATGTTGATCATTCCTTTAATGTAAGTAATCTCAAATTCATATTCGCTAAGTATTTTTGACCAACTCCTTTGTCACGCGTTCAAGTCACTCTGCATAAATATTTCCTACAATCCACAATGATATGTTTTTAGTTCAAATTTTCATCCAATCATATCATGTCTCCAAACTCTCAAGGAATATACAATTTCTAATAACTCCATGTCATGCATTTCAAAGTTCTCTTTATGATTTCTCAATTTCCTTGAAATGTAAGCGATCACTCAACCATCTTGCATAAAAACTCCTCCTAAACCTTCCTTGGATGCATCTATGCATACCAATAATTCCCTGTCCATTTTGGGGACCTTTAGTATCATCGTTGTTTTCAACAACTCCTTGAGCCTTTGAAATGATTCGCACATTTCTCAGTCCATGCAAACTTCTTGTTTTTATTCTACAATTTTGTGATTGGATTTTCTATCGTCGAAAAACCTTAGACGAATCGTCATTAATATCCTTCTAAATCCATAAAACTCTGTAATTCTTGTATGTTTGTCAGTGTTGGAAATTCCATAATGGCCTCTACTTTCATTGGATCCATAGTGATACCTTCACCAGATATGATATGTCCCAAGTAATGAATCTTCAATTGGTAAAAAGAACATTTCGATAGCTTCCCATACAATTTTTTTTCTCATAGACACTATAGAACTAATATTAAGTGTTCTTGCTCTTCTTTCATATGAGAATAAATCAGTATGTCATCAATAAATACTTGAACAAACTTGTCTAAATATTCACTAAAACCCCATCATCAAACTCATGAATACCCCTGGGGCGTTTGTCAACTCGAATGGTAAAATTGTAAACTCATAGTGTCTAAATCTCATCTTAAATGCAGTCTTAGGGATATATTATTCTTTAATCCGTAATTGTGGATATATTGATCTCAAATCAATCTTTGAAAACACCATCGCTACCTGCATGTGGTCAAACAAATCATCTATTCTGGGTCACAGATAATGGTTCTTAATCGAATTTTTTCAAATGACAATAGCCAATACAAAGTCTCCACGATCCATCCTTCTTTYTCATGAAAATAACTGGTGCACCCCAAGGTGACACACTTGGAAATATAATTCCCAAGTCCAATAATTCCTTCAATTGAATTTTCAACTCCTACAATTTAGGTGTTGACATTTGATATGGCGTTCTCTCTATTGGTTCAGTTCCACACTTCAATTCKATTGTAAAATCCAAATCTCTTTCGAGCAGCAAACCTGGTAACTCTTCTGGAAACACATCTGCAAACACTTGCACTACAGGAAGGTTTTCTAATCCTTCTKCCTCACCCTTTTMATTTAGCACTAATATTGCATAAAGATTTCACCCCTTGTGCATATTCTTTTTTAGTTGTACGGAAGAAATAAATCTCAAGGACACCCCAGTTCCTTCTTACAATCACTCTGCTCTATCCCAAATCATCTGTCATATTTAACAGTTTCATCTTACAGTTAAGTATCACATCATGCGATTCTATCCAGTCCATACGAATCACTATGTCATAAGATCCTAATATTTCTACATAGAGTTTTACCTTCATTACAAAGTCTCTCAATTTAATGCTATAATCCATAACTTTTCCTCTAACTTTTTGTTTGGCACCCTATTCCATTTCTATGAATCTGAACTTTTCGCACTCAAATTCCTTTACCTTAATTAAATTTAGGATTGCACTATATATAAATCTCTTCATACCAACTTGATATATCAAAATGATAAAAAATTTATCGATGATCATACTTGACGCCTCAAGCATAGTGGACTGGTGCTCGGCCTGGTGTTTGTTCATCACTGCATGTATCCTATGAGCCTTGCCCAAATCTCCAAATGTAGTGGGTCATGATGATCCTACCACTTTGGACTTCTCATTTAGACATTCTTGTTGGTAATGTGGATCTCCACATGTCTAGCATCAAGTCTTTGGTCTAGTGCTCTTGGTTCCCGAAGTAGAAGTTGTTAGCCTAACAATCTGTCATCCTGGTCTATTCTATTGAACAAGCCTAAATTGTTTTTTTGTTTCGTACGACATTGTTGCTACTATTGTGGTCCTATGTAAATATTTCTTTTCTAAGGAGTCTGTCATCATGGTGTCATGAGCATAGGTCCTCTCGATGTATCTCAATGCCCTAAAGCTTTTCGGGCTGGTGTCTGATGTTGTTTCGCTCTTGATGATGTCTGTCTAGTCCGTATAGAAGAATTCCTTCCCTAACCACCATTGTTCAACTCTTCCTTATCTATGAGGGCCTTCTGAACTGCATCGTGCAATGTCTAAGGCATTAGGATCCTCACCTTCTCATGAATTTTGAAGTTAAGGCCGAACAAAAAATTGTCTACCTTTAACGTTTATGTGTTCATATGTGGAGCATACCTAAGTAGATCCATAAATATGTCCTTATACTCTCACACCGTATGATCACCCTATCATAATAGTTTGAAATCATTAATATGACACTCAATTATTTCCTCAGACAAGTACCTCTCCTGGAACCGTTCCTCGAACAACTCCCATGACACGTCTTCGAAGACCATGTTTAATTGAGGTAAGAACATCTTCCACCATAGAAGAGAACTCCTCTTTAGGTGAAATACTACCATGTGTAAATTCATGTTGGAGGTGTAATCATTCAGTGCAAAGCACATCACCATATTCTCCAACCATTCCCTACCCACTGAGTCGTCCATGGCACCCATGAACTCAAGAAAATTCACCTTCTCGAGTTTTCATTGTATACTACTACTATCATCTAGTGTGTGTTGTGAACCCTCATTGAGCATAGATTATCTTCCTTCATCTCGATCCAGGCATTTGATCAACACCTCTATAATCCTCTGGAAGGATCTCATCATACCTACCACATCTCCCATAGCAACCTTCTCTTGATCAGTAATATGCTCATCTCCCTGGGGGTTAGGCCCCTATGGGGTGGATACTATCAAAAGTGTCACACCTCTTCCTCCATCACCACATCATGTACTTCCTCTCCATCCTTTGACCATGGTTACTTGCATGTACAATTTCAAATTTTTTATCAAATACATAATTTTAATAATTTATTTAACACAGTAGAAGGCATAATGTTCGAATGTCACTGGGTTGAACCCACTCTGATACCATATGTAACAACCCACCGGAGAAAAATTGGACATGAATATAAAAATGAATACTACAAATGTATGCACATATAGAAAAGGTTTATTTTCTTTTAAGGTTTAATATATTATATTACTAAATGTAAGTTTCATTCTTTGAAAACCTTTCTTATTATATTATATTACTAAATCTTAGTCATTCTTTGAAAACCTTTCTTATTTTGTGAATTTCATTAGTAGTCAATATCTATGTAACAACCCACCGGAGAAAAACTAAATGTATGCACATATAAAAAAGGTCTATTTTTTTTTAAGGTTTAATATATTCTATTACTAAATGTAAGTGTCTAACTAGAGACGACACACAGTAATCACGCAATTCATCACTTTTACTTTTACAAGGGTTGCGCATATTGCACCATGTTAATTTATTCTACATCATATGTATTAAATTATAATCAATGCTAGTAATTTATTTAATCTATTAGTTTACTATATTTTACTAAATTGTTTAGAATCATCACATTTATATGATTCCTAGGAAGAAACAACCAAGGTGACATACATCAATATTGAAAATAGTAATGATTCCCTTACTAAATTTGATTAATAATAATCATGTTTAGATAACACATTTAGTAACTAAAACAATTCTTGACCTTGTCGATTAATTATAAGTCTCCAAAAAAATACAATGTGAATACATATAGGAAAAGATGAGAATCTAAGGGTGCATAAATTAATTTCATTAATTATTAAATTCATTTATGAGCTTCTAATCTATAACTATAAATTTATTTGTGGTAATAATTCCTTTCATAGATAATCATTAATTAACATCAAGACCTTTTATAAACCAAGACTCCAATTAACATTATCAATTACCATATTGTTACGAATGATAATGATGATGATGATGATGATGATTAGTGTCCACTAAGACCGAATTGGTCTATCAGATCTTAAGAGGGTAAGTGATTACTTGTGATTCTTTATAATTTTGTTTTTGTGCTTGAAAAGCATTAAGATAAGTTTTCCAAGATCACCATATTTTTGTTGAGTTAAGAGGTTAGGAAGGTTGGTAGTATGATAAATATTTTGAAAATGATATCTAATATGGGTATAGGATGGAMAATATAAGAGAAAGTGCTTTTTATCTTCATCCTTATTAGTGTCACAAAGGTGAGACATTCTTTCATCCCATGGCTTTTTAGGAATTGACCAATGCCCAGTTTCACTATGGAGCTCGTGAGAATTTGTTCTTATCTTMGCAATGTTTTTTCTTTATTTACACTTGGCAAAATAGATAGATAATTTTGATATTCTAGATTAGGGCTGATTACATATTTATAATACYTTAATTTTTTTTTCCCTCTAACTCTTTATCACACCACATTTTTTCCTTAAATTTTGATTTGACGTTTTTTTTAATAGTATATTTATTCTGCAAAATGGTTTATTCCATGATTCCCCAATAGTTTATCCAAGAGAGGGTGTCTTTATGCCATCCTTGCTTGATTCAATGGTGGTTATGAATTGATTTTGAAACAATTTTAGGTAGCCTGTTCTCTCAATGGGGGAGAGGCTTGTTTATAAGAGGAGGATGGGATGGGGCGTATTTCTTTTAATTTTGAGATTATAGGTTATAAAATTATTTTGTATTTTCTCTATATTATTTCTAAGAGCCCAATAGTTTATCCAGGAGAGGGCGTCTTTATGCCATCCTTGCTTGAGTCGATGGTGGTTATGAATTGATTTTGAAACAATTTTAGGTAGCCTGTGCTCTCAATGGGGGAGAGGCTTGTTTATAAGAGGAGGATGGGATAGGGCGTATTTCTTTTAATTTTGAGATTATAGGTTATAAAATTATTTTGTATTTTTTCTATATTGTTTCTAAGAGGAGGATGGGATAGGATGTATTTCCTTTAATATTATGATGTAAGGATATTATAAATATAATTATATAATTTTGAATAAAAAATAAACAATCAAGAGGAAAATAATACTTGGAAATAATGGAGTAAGCGCCAGTTGTAAGTGTCAATTCTAAGAGTCAGTTGTAGTTGACAGTCTAGTTGTCTTTGGTTTACATGTAACCAACTTAGTAGAGTCTTTTCCTATTTAAAAATGTAATCAGTCTTCATTGAATAATAGAGAAGTGAGAGTAGCCTCACCATGTGTTTGTTTCGCATATTTTATCTTGGTATCAGAGCCACGGGGAGAGGTGCAGAAATTCATAGAGGTCCGCAGGTCCCTCCTCTGGAAGGGTATGGTGGCACACTACTCAGCCTTTCGGTGAATTGAAAACAGAGAAATTTCCGCAGTCGAAATTAACTTAGAGTGCGGAAAGTGTTTGAGATTTCTGCAGCCTATTAAAGTAGGAGGTGCAGACTCCCAATAATCTATTAACGTGTGAGGTGTGGAAACCTTAATGTTTATGCATGCCTGAAGTTACAAGGAAAAACAAAAACTTGAATGTTAGAGTTTGAAACTCACGATTTTTTATTAAAGTGGATACGTTTTTTTTTATTAAATGCATATTTCTTATTAAGTGAAGCATGGAGGTGAATGAAGCATGAAGAGTTATAAAGGATGTATTTTTTAATTAAAAGTGGATAAATTGATTTAAGAAATTATGATTTATTATTAAAGATGGATGCATGTGGAGTTGAAACTTTATATGGACTATAAAGTTTATTATTTTGAAATGAATTTTTTGAATTTTTATTCAAAGTGGATATATTTGAAGTATAAACTTAAAAAATGGATATTAAAGTTTATTCCAGAGAATATTATTTGTGAGATTTTGTGCGTGAAAACTGAGAACAGAGGTAGAGTTGGATCARTTGATCCRAAGGCAGAGCGGCGGACTTCTCAGCATAGGAGAAAATTAGACAGAAAGTTCCATATCCTTGGTGATTCACGTGTAGAGACTAAACTGCAGCAATGGAAAATCCACTGGCAGAGACCTACCTCAATGAAGCCAACAASTTAGATGGCTCAAATTTCATTAACTGTAAATTCAAGATGCAGATGCTCATGGAAGGCTATGGTGTCTAGAACATTGAAAAGGGAACTGAACTGAAACCTGATGCGGTTGCAGGTGTGACAACAACACATATATAAGATTGGGAGAAGCACGAAAACAAGGAAAAGGTATTGTTGCACATGTCAGTTAAAGATAGCATAATTCCACATATTGGAGACACTACAATTTCTACTACAACATGGACAATGCTTAAAGCATTGTATGAAACTAGCAACACAAATTGCATTTTGTTTCTGAAAACTAAATTGCTAGGCATTAAGATGGATGGAAATGAATCTATTAGTTCATTTTTGGGTCATATTAAAGAGATGAAAGACAAGCTAGTAAATATAGGGGAAACTTTTTCCAACATTGACCTGGTCACTATTACCTTAAATGGTATGCTAGAAGATTATGATATGTTCATAACAGGTCTCGCAGTAAGGGAGAAACCTCCTATGTTTGAAGAACTGACAAGTATTTTAATTAAAGAAGAAGAGAGGCACGAGAATCTAAAGCCTCATAATACATATTTGGCATTGTGGTCAAATAAGAGATCCTCAAGAGGGAGATTAGGAGGAAGAGGCAGAGGAGACAGTTCATGGCAAAGAGGTGGTTCATGGCAAAGAGGCAGTTCATCGCAGAGAAGACAATCTCCAAATCATGGTATGCAATCTGACAGGAATGAGTCAAAGAGTTTTTTTTATTGTGGTCGACCTGGACATATTGTTAAATACTATCATAAGAATAAGAACGATGAGGCTAGGAATAAACCTAGAACACATTCAGGTCATTATGCAGAAAAATCGTAAAATCATGATCTCAGATTATTTATTGCTAGTGATGATATTGATGAACCCCCAAATTTTGAATCATAGGATCTTAGGTTGTTTGTGTCTAATGTTTCTTTATCTACTGAAATGGATGATTCCGATTCCTGGTTTGTGGATTCTAGAGCATCAGTACATATGACTTGTAATAAAAATTGGTATGCCAATTTTAAAAAAACACAGAATGGTGCCAACGTATATCTTGGAGATGATCGTGCTCATCAGATCAAGGGATATGGAGACATTCCTGTGACATTGCCAATTGGTACAGTTCATCACATTCACAATGTTGTTTATGTGCCAGGAATAAAGAAAAATTTGATCTCTGTGTCCACCATTACAGATCGGAACTTGAAGGTTGAATTCTTCAAGAATTATTGCATAGTGAAGGATCTGTTAGACCACTTCCAAGCTGTTGCAATGGGAGTTAGAGAAGGAGGCCTATACAAACTTGATGCTACGAGAAAAGCACATCACACATTGACTTCTGCAACTATCCCAACAAATATTTTTTGGAAGCAAAGGTATGGACACATCAATCATCCTGATTTATTATTATTACAGAAGAAGAATATGGTTGAAGGAATTCCCATGTTAAAGAATAAAAAGGTTGTGTGTGATGGATGTGCATTAGGAAAGATGCACAGAGATGAATTCCCCTCTAATCCTGATAGGAAAAAGAGAAATGTGTTAAATCCTGTGCATACTGATGTTTGTAGGCCTATGCAAACTAGGTCGTTAGGAGGTTCATTTTACTTTCTATTTTTTATTGATGATTGCATGAGATATGCATGGGTTTACTTCCTTAGATGAAAAAGTGATGTTTTCAAGTACTTTAAGGAATTCAGAACCATGGTGTAAAAATAGATAGGAAAATCCATCAAAATCCTCCATTCAGATCAAGGCGGAGAGTATAAATCAAGGGACTTCAAAAAATATTGCAAAGATCATGGAATAGTATAGAAGTTTACAGTACCTCACACTCCACAGCAGAACAAAGTCACTGAAAGGAAAAACATAACTATGGTAGAGTGTGCATGTAGTATGATGAAAGGTAAGAACATCTCAAATGCATTTTGGGCTGAAGCCATAAATATTGCAGTTTATTTAAAGAATAGAAGTCTAACAAGGTGTCTTGATAATGTTACTCCTTTCGAAGCCTTGTATGGTTCCAAACATGTAGTTCATAATTTGAAAGTATTTGGGTGTAAGGATTTTGATCATATTCAAAAGGAGAATAGGAGGAAATTGGATGCTAAAGCCATTAAATGTATTTTCATTGGGCATTGTTATGAATTTAAAGCATACAAACTGTTTGATCCTACTACTGACAAAGTATTTGCAAGTAGAGATGTACTTTTCCATGAGAAGGAAGGAGGAAATAATGACAATAATAGTCATGAGGAATGGTAGATAATTCTTGATGAAGGAGTTAAAGAATATCATCAACAACCACCATAGCAGCATCAAGGACTCAATGATATGGACAATTCAAGCAGTCACAGTTCACCTGTATGCCCTAATGAGTAGCATTTCAAATGTCAAAGAACCCATGATTTTTTATGATGCTAATGAACATGATGAATGGTGAAATGCAATGGAGGAAGAATATGAATCTATAATGAAAAATGATACTTGGGAATTGACTGAATTGCCTAAACATAAGAAGCCCATTGGATGCAAATGGATATACAAACCCAAGTTTAAATCAGATGGTAGTATAGATAAGTATTAGGCTAGACTGGTTACAAACTGGTATTCACAAACAAAAGGTATTGATTATGATAAAACATTTTCACCAATAGCTAAATTGAATTCTATTAGAATTTTAATTGCTTTAGCTACAAAGTACCATTGGAAGCTACACCAGTTAGATGTTAAATCTGCATCTTTGAATGGTGAGTTAAAGGAAGAGGTTTACCTTACTCAACCTGGAGGATTTGTGGAACAAGGGAAAGAGCACTTAGTGTGTAAGTTAAAGAAATCCTTGTATGGACTAAAACAAGCACTTAGGTCATGGTATGAGAAGATAGACTCTTTCTTTCTTCAATAGGGTTTTATGAGGAGAAAAAGTGATCCAAATATATATACCAAATTTGATGAACAGGGGTATATAGTATTGATTTCTGTATATGTTAATGATTTAATAATTACAGGAAATGCAGAGAAATTGATTGATGAAATCAAGGAACAGTTGTCACATGTATTTGAAATGAAAGATCTTGGTGAGTTACATTACTGCCTAGGTCTTGAAGTTTGGAGAAATGTAGGACAAAATTTTGTTTGTCAGAGTAAGTATATCAGAGAAATACTTAAGAGATTTAAAATGGATCAGTGTAAGTATTCTAGTGTTCCCATGCAACATAGTGTGAAAATTTATTGTGATGATGGTTTGAAGGAGGTGAATGGCACTGTGTATAGACAGATGGTGGGTAGTCTGAATTATCTGACCACAACCAGACCTAATATTGCATATTCTGTGAGTGTGTTAAGTCAGTTTATGGTGAAGCCTCATGAAATCCATTAGAATGAAACAAAGGAAGTACTCAGGTATCTAAAAGGTACACTTGATTATGGTATTAAATATACAGTTGCATCTGATATTGAGTTCATAGGTTACTCAAATTCTGATTGGGCTGGCAATCTAGATGATCGAAGATCAACCACTGGATATGTGTTTGGCATTGGATCCAGGGTTGTTTCATGGAGCATTAAAAAGAAGCCTACTATATCTTTGTCTTCTACTAAAGAAGAATATAAAGCCTTGTGTGCAACAACTTGTGAAGTTGTTTGGTTAAGAAGACTTCTTCAAGATGTTGGAGAAGAATCACAGGAACCTACGATGATCAAATGTGATAATCAAATTTCAATCAATATTGCGAAGAATCTTATTTTTCATGCAAGGACAAATCATGTTGAAGCTCAGTTTCATTTTGTTAGAGAAAAGTTGCAGTCAAATGAAATAGCTCTTATGTATTGTAATACTAGGGAAAATGTTGCTGATATTTTCACTAAGCCTCTTGGAAAGATTAAGTTTGAGATGTTTAGGGAGATGTTAGGTGTAGAAGTCAATACATTCTCCATTAATGGGGAGACTTGGAAATAATGGATTAAGCGCCAGTTCTAAGCGCCAGTTCTAAGAGTCAGTTCTAAGAGTCAGTTGTAGTTAAGAGTCTAGTTGTCTTTGGTGTGCATGTAACTGACTCGGTAGAGTCTTTTGCTATTTAAAAATGTAATCAGTCTTCATTGAATAATAGATAAGTGATCATAGCCTCACCGTGTGTTTGTTTCACATATTTTATATATAATAAGGTCCACCAAGTCGAAAATAAATACCAAAAGGATCTATCGATAAAAAGGTCTCTGCCTTGACAAAACTTCGAGACAAAAGGGAAGATCGAGATTTTCACGACATTCGGTAAGAATTACAAATTTTTTTAAAGTCAAGTTATCTACACTTTTAACAGGAGGACTACTAAGTCTTAGTGCGGCGTTGATGCCCTCATTAACTGGAGGTATTTACCAGAATCAATGAATTGCCAACAAACATGGATCCATGCTTCAAAGCTATGTATACCAGCAACAATTTTTAGACATGTCAAGAACTCTAACCAACAACACAAGGGTAAAATCTAGGGAATGAGGTATTCATACTCCTGGAAATATTTACTATCTATCTAATTACCTTGTCAAAAAAAAGGTTGTGGTTAGTTGACTAATAAATTTTATAATTGTTTTAATGATATTTATGAGCAACATAAATCGTTGCAATAGTGCTTGTGATCGAACTCAGTAATATAATTCTAAGTCGACGCAAACCCTGGAATGAGGAAATTGAAACTATTTTCTTGCCGACTGATACGAAGATCTAACAACCATTTCAATTTGTTCCAACTTTAATACCAGTGTCATCGCTGGTCCTTTTCTTTAATTCTTAATTCACATATTATTATGTGAACTAGTTTTCGAGGTCCCAATTAGTCATGTGGGATTTTTGGAGAGGGTTCACAAGGATTAAGCTTCAAGATAAATTAGTAACAATTGCAAATCAAGGAAGAGAGAATTTTTTATTTTATTTTTAAATAACCAAGAAAAATTAAAAGAAAACAACATTCTGACATTAGATCTCGCTCAAACATGTGCATGACTTGCACAAACCTCATCAATCCAAGTGAACGGGAACCAATTCCTATTTTATTAGAAATTACATTGATGTAAAGGAAAGATGGCCTTACAGATTACCAAAAATACACTCAAATAGAATAATATAAATAAGGATAGTGGTCTTCGATTCCAAAACTATAACAAAAATCCTTATTTGAATCTTTGAAGTTAATTTGCATTCCACCATAAAAATAAAAATTTATTTATCATAAGAAAAGATCCCTACTAGTGTAGGACCCAAGATCATAATTCTTCAGTTTGAAAAGTATTCGGTTAAGACCTGTTCATATTTAGAACTTTAAACATTTTACACTAATTACTCAGCATTCACATATTGTTATTTTTTTTTTTAAAACACAACCAAACACAACCAGAATATAGTAGTTATGCAGTTCAATTAAAGGTATATCAATATCCAAAATTCATTCTATCTATATACATTGACTCCCAAAATTTACTCCAATCCTACTTCTAACTGTACATATAAAATTTCTTCGAACAATAAAATAATTGAAATACATAAAATACAATATCAAATAACTTGTCAATAAGTAACCCAGATCTTGAATCCACAATATTTCTCAATGACCACTTCTCCATATTCCTGCTAATCTAGTAACCTCACTGTTACCTCCTAGCCAAACGCTATGGGTACTCTTATTCCATCTTATCCTCCCGAGCCGCAAAGGGGCCACACACAAGAAACCAAAAATAGTAGCTCCAAGTTTTCTCCGCAAGGAAGATCTTATACTCTTTCTTCAAGCTTGGTATCCCAACTCTCACAAGTAACATAAAGGCCACAAGAATTTTGGTAGAATAACCTTACCAAGAATAAGTGAGATTTCATTTTCCTTCTAACCCATTTGTTTGATAGAAATTTTCTTACTTACACATGTCCTCATGCACAAATAATTAACGTTTTAGATTAAATTAATTATGATTATTCACCCACACACTTGTGACCTTCTCTCCAAGTTGCACAAGTAATTACAATTTTTTATTTTATTTTAAAAACCAATTTTTCTCACATTCCCCAATGTGTTTCTACTATGTCTCTTAGTTGCCCCTTTGTTCCCCAAAATCTCATTTAATAAGTGTCTTCTAACTAGATCTTAGTCAAGGTTGGATTAGGAGTCTTCTTCTAGTTAGACTAATGGTATATTGACTATAGATGCAATTCTATGTGTACATCTATTCTCTCATAATTTATTTCTTTCTATTTTAAAAATCCCTTTTATTATTTTCATACACACATGTGCATTTTTTTCTCACATTTTCCTAGAAATTGAATTATCTCAATTCTTTTAATTTATTTAATATTTCTATTTCATCCCCTAATTAAACTTAGACTTAGGCTCAGTCTTAGAATTAGGCTTAGAATCTTGTTAGGATTTTTGATTCATAATTTATTGTTTAATTAATTAATGCATTTTAAAAAGGTCTATTTTTTTTTTCATTGTTTTCTAGGCCACCTAGATTTATTGACTCAAGTTTTAGTTACACGACATGCACTTCAAGATGCACCTTCGTACACCAAGGGTACCACTCTTCTTAGACCATTTTTTGGAAGTTTGTTTGATCCTTGGAGTCAACACTCCATTCGGTCCACCTTGTGAGATACTAAGGGATTCTAAGCAATAAGGACTCTGTCTTATTGCACACCCCTTAGAAATATCCTTGAGCTACTGTCTCATTCTACTCTCATGACATCATGGACCTCTTGAACTAAGTAATCGTTAAACTACAGTTCACACCACAATGGGAGTGTGAGTAGGCTTTGATAGGGATGGTGTCACACCTTTTTGTCAAATGTCTGGTTTTTGTGCATCGCCCCTTTACTCCTTATGTGAGTCAGATTAGAAAGCATCGTCAACTTGCATATATTGACAAAAACAATGTCAATGATCCATATACATAAATTATATTGAAATCAATCATATGTCGCATGTGTATAAAATGAAATACCCCAAAAAAGTACAATCCACTCCCTGACTCGATCCAGATTCCAAGGAAGTCCATTGATTCCATCAACATCCATAACCTATCATGTGTCCCACACACTTAGGAAAACTTGTCAATAGAATATTCCAATACATATACATCAATAACAATAAGTCACAGCACATCATCATCATTATGTATAATCCATAATCGAAACAAAATCACAATGTACCATAATTGGATCACTTGCAGGAAAGTGTCCTGAAAGAATAAGTCAATAAAAGTGTGCTTAGAAGAGTGAGATGTTACAACGTACACACATAAGATTAATACTTATAATCTAACGTTAATACTTTCATTAAAAAACTTCATTAAATATTCTCTATAAATTTTCACACTAACTTAAAAGTATTATATCAAAAATCATGACATAAGTTAACAGGGTACTCTATTATTGCATCTACTATACCCAATTTCATTGGAGATACCACTCCACACAATAAAGAATAGAACAAAATTATATACTAAGTTAAGTGGTTCTTTACGGGCTAGTCACAATTGCTCACATCAATCTACATAATAAATCAGAAAATAATTGAACTAGAAGGGGTATATTGGAAAACAATCCATCTACATACATTACAGGTATATAGGATAATAGTATTGTTAATCATTCGATCCATACTCAAGGATATTTTAAATAAAATTCAACAGTTTACATTCTAACTTATATCGAATCTATCATTAAATTTTTAATAACAACAATAGTTCATCAATCCTAACTTAAATTTCCAGCTTTGCATAACAATTTTCCAACTACCATACAAAGTTTTAGTTTCAATATTTGCATAATAATTTTGTAGCGACGCTACAAAATTCTAATTTCCAGAATTGCAAATAAATTTTACAGTGACCATACGAAATTCTAAATTCTGGATTTGTAAATTAATTTGGCAGTGACCATTCAAAATTAAATTCCGAGTCTGTAAATAAATTTGGCAGTAACTTTAAAATTTAATCTAATATACAAAATTTACTCTTATTACAATTTAAATTTCAGAAAATAAAATACCAAAACAAAAGAAGATGGATATTTGAGGATGTCCTTCAATGTGGGCTTGTTCTCTTCTTTACTCCTCCTTGCTAATCTCATAATGTCACCGGTACCTCCCAACCAACGCTAAGGGTATTCTTCTTCTCTCTTACCCCCCCTAGCTGCAAAGGGACCAAGCACAAAAGCGAGAACACAATATCTCCAATCTTTCCTTGCAAGGAAGAGCTTCCACTCTATCTCAAGCTTGAAATCCAAACTCTCACAAGTAAAACATAGTAAAAAAAAAAATTGGCAGCATAATAGTACAATCAAAAGTGAGATCCATTTCCCTTCTACACTATTTCTTTTATAGAATAATTCTCAATAATACTTCCCCTCATGCACAACTAATTCATTTTTAATAATCAAACTAAATGACTATTCACYGAAAACATGTGTCACACTCTCCCAAGTTKCACATGTATTTATGCTTTTTATTTTATTTAAAAAACTATTTTCCCTCACATTCCCCAATGTGTTCCTATTTTCGCTCTTGGTCATCCCTTTCTTCCCAAAATTCTCATTTAATGAGTGTCCCCTAACTAGATCTTAGTTAGAKCTGGATTAGGAGTCTTCTTTTAGTTAGACTTAGTGGTAGTTTCAATCAATATGTTATTCTATGTGTACACCTATTCTATCATGTTTTATTTCTTTCTATTTTCAAAATATCTTTTCTTATTTTCATGCAGACATGTGTAATTTCCCAACCTTTAAKTTTTTGTTCCCTCTTTTCCTCGAGTTTGATTTTATCTCAAATCTTTTAACTTATTTCATATTTTATTTAATCCTTTATTTAAATTTAGACTTAGAYTTAGTCTAGATTTAGGCTTAGACTTTGGTAAGTCTTATAAGTTTATAAGTTTATAATTAATTAATACTCTGTCCTATCAAGGTCTAAGCATTTTATTAATTTTCTAGGCCTTCTATATTTATTGACTCACATTTTAATTAGGTGACATGTCCTTCAAGATACACCTCCATGCTCCAAGGGTGCCACTCGCCTTTGATTGGTTTTGGAAGTTGCCTGACCCTTGGAGTGAACACTCCATTTGGTCGACCTTGTGAGAGACTAAGAGATTCTAAGGTATAAGGTTTCCTCCTTATTGTGTGCCCCTTAGATTTCCTCATTTGAGACTATCTTAGTCTTCCCTCATGGCATCATGTACCTATCGAACTAGGTAATCGTTAACCTACAGTTCAGGTCTCCCTCAAATGATTAGTTTATGTCCATGACTCCTTCACTCATTATGTGAGTCAGATTATCAAGCATCATCAAGCTTGCATCCATTGACAAAAGAAGTTTCAATAATCCATATACATTAATCATACTATAATAAATCATATATCACATGTGCATAAAATGAAATACTCAAAACAAATAAAATCCACTCCCTAACTCAATCTGAAGTCCAAGGAATTCCATTGATTCCATTAGCATCCATAACATGTCATGTGTCCCACACACTCAGGAGAAATCGTCAATAATATATGTCAATACATATACATCTGAAAGTAACATTGAATCACAATACATCATCATCATTATATATAAGTCATAATCAAAATGAAATCATAATGTACCATAACTGTATCACATCCACGCAACTGCCCTCAAAGAATAAGACAATTAAAGTGTGCTCAATAGAACGAGATGTTACATACACCCACTCTTGTTTTAAACATCCTCCCGAAACTTGTAATGTTTATAAATGAAAGTAAATAAATGTAGCAGACATAGATGTACACATCTAATCTATCAAACAAAAATGGAAATTTTTGAGTCATCTCACATGCGTCCTCCCATGTGGCCGAGTGTGGACTATAATTGTCCCACTGGAACTTGACCTGATAGACTATTCAATGTCATAGTTTTCAAGTGTCATGGTCCAAAGTTTTGATTGGTTTCACCATTAGAGAACCCTCACCCGACACCTACAAGGAACTCATGTCAATAACATGTGATTGATCACTAATATAATGTCGTAAAACAAATACATGAAATACATCATGCATACACCTCAAAGAATCAAGCAAGACTAGTCGATAAGCCATGGAACCTTTCTTTTCCACAACCTCAAAACATCCCACAAACCTACAAGAGATTTTATCACCCTTTCCAAACTTGTTTAAATTCTCATGTGATTTTACCCACAAGAAAACTTTGTCGCTAACCTCATATTTACATTCAATGCGATGCACATAATCATAACTATTTTTTTGATCTTGTGCTTTTTTAATCCTTTATCTTATCAATTGTATTTTTTCTTCCATTTATTGGATCGCTGAACTGGTCCTACCAAAATCCTATCCTCTAGTATGTCCCAATTTATAGGTGTCTGACACGGTCATCCATAAAGAAACTCAAACAATGTCATCTTAATCATACTATGTCAATTGTTGTTGTATGAAAACTCTACTAATGAATAGAAGTCCTCCCAATTCTTACTTTGATCCATTATGTACATCTGAAACATATCCTCTAAGTTCTGGTTCATTATTTCTATTTTTCCATCTATTTCTAGGTGATATGTTGTACTAAAATTCAGCTGTGTTCCAAAAGCCTCTTGGAAACTAGTCCAAAATCGTCTTGTAAACACTGATCCATGATCAGATATGATATTTCTTGGTACTCTATGCAACCTCACAATATCACTAAAAAAAATCTACCTATATCAGGTGCTTGATATGTCGTACACACTAGAATAAAGTTTGCACTCTTCATTAGAGTGTCAATGACCACACAAATTGAATCGTGTCTCCTTGCCATCAATGGAAATCCAACAATAAAATACATCGAAATGACTTCCCATTTCGATTCAGGAATAGTGTGTGGCTGTAACAATCATGTTGGATGTCTATGTTCATCCTTCACTTGCTAAAATTCTAGGCATTTCTCCACATAACTAAATATGTCCTCTTTCATTCCTTTTCAGAAGAATAAAGGCCTAAGGTCTTCCTTCATCTTCATGACTCCTGGATGAACCATGTATACTGCTCGATGAGATTCTCTTAATATCAGACTTCTTAATTCTTCTTTACGTGGTATGTAAATTCTATTGGTATATCTCAACAATCTGTCGTTGTCAAATGAATAACCTTCATACTTTAGTATTATCATGGTATATTTTCCAATACTATCCTTAACTTCCTTGTACCAATAGTCATCAACCTATAGAGTTAGAATATTTTCTCGAAGATTCATCTTAAGAGTTATTATCAAGAATATGTGTGGTCTATGACTCAATTCATCTATTACTATGTTCACCATTCCTTTAATGTAAGTAATGTCAAAGTCCTATTCGCTACGTAATTCTGACCAACACCTCTATTGCACGTTCAAGTTACTCTAAGTAAATATATGTTGCAATCCACAATGATCTGTCTTTACTTCAAATTTTCATCCAATCAGATAATGTCTCCATACTCTCAATCCATATACAATTGCTAATAACTCCAAGTCATGCATTGCATAGTTTTCCTCATGCCTTCTCAATTTCCTTGAGATGTAAGCGATCACTCGACCATCTTGCATCAAAAATCCATGTAGACCTTCCTTGGATGCCTCCATGCATACCAAGTATGTTTTTTCCATGTCGGGGATCTTCAGTATCAATGCTATACTTAACAACTCTTTGGGATTTTTAAATGATTTTGCGCATTTCCATATGAATTTATTGTTTTTCTTCTGGAATTTCGTAATTAGATTCTCTCTTTGAAAAGAATTTGATGAAACCTCAGTAATAACCTTCTAACCCCATAAATCTATGTACTTCTCATACATTATTTGGAGCTGACCATTCCATAATAGCCTCTATTTTCACTAGATCCACAATGATACCTTCTCCAAATATGATATGTCCCAAATAATGAATCTTTGATTGGTAAAAAGAACATTTCAATAGCTTCCCATACAATTTATTTTCTCTTAGAAACTATAGAACCAATATCAAGTGTTCGCCATGCTCTTATTTCGTCCAAGAATAAATTAGTATGTCATCAATAAATACTTGAACAAACTTTTCCAAGTATTCACGAAATACCCCATTAATCAAACTCATAAATACACCCGGGGTATTCGTCAATCGAAATGGTAAAACAATAAACTCATAGTTTTTGAATCTTGTCTTAAATGCGGTCTTAGGGATATCTTCCTCTTTGATCTATAACYGATGATATCTTGATCTCAAGTTGATTTTAGAAAACACAGTTTCTCCCTTCATATGATCAAATAAATTGTCAATCATTGGAAATGGATACTGGTTTTTTAAYGTATCCTTGTTAAATTGATGGTAGTCAATACACATCCTCCATGAACCATCCTTATTTCTAACAAAAATCATTGGTGCACCCCATGCTGGCACACTTGGACATATAATCCCCAAGTCTAACAATTCCTTTAGTTTCATTTTCAACTCCTRTAATTCAGGCGTTGACATCTGATATGGCGTTCTCGTAATCGGTTATATTCCATGTTTCAAATGTATCGTAAACTCAAGTTCCCTTTCTATTGGAAAACCTAGTATTTCCTCTATAAATACATTTTCAAACTCTGATTATACCACTAGGTTTTCTAATCCTTTCTCCTCGCCCTTTTTTTTAAGTTATAAGATGGTGTATAACTTTCATCCCTTGCACATACACTTTTATAATTGTAGGGAAGAAACAAACCTCAAGTACACTCCCTGGTTTCTTCCTACAATTACTCTACCATGTCCCAAATCATCTATTAGACTTAATTGTTTTGTCTTACAGTTGAGTATCGCATCATGGAATTCCAATGAATCCATGCCAATCACTCTACCATAATATCCTAAGATCATGACATATAGGTTGTCCTTTGTTAAAAAATAGCCCAAGATAATGCTACAGTCCATAACCTTTACTCCAACATTCTTTTTGGCATCTGATTCCATTTCTACGTATCTGAACTTGTCCTTCTTGACTTTGTTTACCTTAATTCTCTTAAGCGATGCACTAGAAATAAAACTCTTTGTAGCACATGGATTTATCAAAATACTAAAATTTTGATTGGTGATCATACCTGACGTCTCGAGAACAGTGGACTGGTGCTCATTCTGGTGGTTTTTCATTGCTACATGTATCCTTTAGGCCTTGTCCAAATCTCCAACTGTGGTGGGTCCTGATGATCCAACCTCTATGGACTTCTCAATTGGATAATATAATCGGTAATGTGGATATCTACATTTCCAACATCCATTTTTTGGTTCAGTTCTTCTTGGCCCTCGACCAAGTTTTGAAGAACCTTGGTTGTGTTTAACGTTTTTTGGGAC
>JASDQU010102717.1:70400-84956 GCA_032191745.1 Picea mariana
GAAATACCCATAAAAATAAACACAGTTATAAGTGCACATATAATAAACCATAAAAATAAGCACGTAAATAACAATGCAGCATGCAAATTTCACACAATTGGCACTTATCTTGGTAAGAATGTCACCAACTGTGTGCAAACCTTCGACGAACCTCCCAGACTTAGATCCCACTATTCATCACTCTCAACAATGATTCACCCCTGAGCTGGGAATAAAGTTCTAAGGATGATTTTAAGGATGGAAATTTATTTTAAAATGTAGAAACCTTGGCGAATCTTACTAATCCTTCATATGTCAACTATAAATGTTTGGAGATATTTTTGTAAAAATATTCAAATTTCTAAGTATTTTATATGGTTTTTATAAATTTTTGGCGATTTTTAAGGTAAAATAATTTTATCCTATAAAATTTGGGTGAATCATTTTTAAAATAGAGTATCTCGTTTTTGGAAAAATCATTGAAAATTAGCCCATGAGTGAAATTTAGCCCCTAAAATCATCCCTAGAATAAACTCCACCCGGGTAAAGGGATTCCTAGGTAGGATAAAGCTCATAGACAATAAGAAAGACTCTGTCTTAGGTGCCAAATCAAATTAACAACCTACAATCCCTCATTCCCCACATGCTTGTCCCACCTAGGAAGTGTGCCCCTTCTCCACTCAACAGTCCTTCGGTTTCCCCACTTCCTTTCCGGGCTTCAACAACATGTCAAACAGGAAGTCTTAGAGAATTGTAGTTCCAGTTTAGCACCTTCAGGAAATCAATTCCAAACAATTCTCTCACCCAGATAATTGCTCACGGGCATGAAAACCCGCCTCTTCAATAGCCCATGGGCCTGACAACCCGCTTCTTCATTTCAGCTCCGAAGCTAACTAGATACACCAACACAAAATGGCTATGGATACAGGTTCAGGTACATTCATGAAGATATGAAGGATAGCTCAATGGGTGTGTGCATGATCATGGATGATTGACTGGATGAATGAATGATGGAAGGAATGATGGGAAGAATCATGGAAAAGATGGGAAAATGAACTAAGTCCCAACGATATCTATGTATGTCCACAACTTGACACTTGTAATGTTGGGATCTACGTTGGCCCCACTTGTCCCGAACTTTAAAACTTAGAATAAAATCATTATCCATACTTTATAATTTAAGAAATATTAATATAATATTCCTTTTTGTCTTAAGCTCCCTAGCTTACCCCTTTTCCTTAATTTTTAGGCCCCTCCCTTTCCTAATCAGTGGATTTTATTCCTCTGTCTCTTTTATCATGGTCGGTCTATGTGCAACAATGTATTTTATATTAATTATGAGACATATGCAAAAATAGGCGCACTGGCCTTTAACATCTAGGCTCTCTGGCCTAATCAAAACATAAGAATACTAGCTTATAATAACTAGCTCACCAGCCTATAAATTGTAGCATATACACAAAAGGTTACCTGCCCTCAAAATCGCACACACTTATGCTGCTACGCGCGGTATCCTCGAATGTGCAAACTTCCTCATTTTACTATGCAGTACATGCACGCACTATGCTATGAAATGTGCATACAAAAAAAATGATATCAAACAACTCACCAGATGAAGTACATTTTCATTTACATTACAATTGGTTTCGGCGTAGGGATATTACAATCCCCTCTCCTTATTTATTCACTGTCCTCAATGCATCATGTACCCATATACAACAAAATTTCGAAAATCCTAAAAAGGATGTGGGTATTCTACCTGCATTGCATCCTCATGCTCCCAAGTAGCATCATTGGGACCGTACCGGGTCCATTGGACCTTCACAAGTCCTATGGCTCAATTTTGGAGCTGTTTCATTTTCCAGTCCATAATGTGTACCGGATGCACTTGAAAAGGATCTTCTTTCTCCACCTGAATCACATTCGAATCAATAACATGATTAGCATCAAGTATATATTCCTTGAGTAATTATACATGGAATACATTATGAATAGACATAGATGTTGGAAATGAAATAATATAAGGTATTGGACCAATCCTTTCTAGGATTTTAAACTACCCACAATAGTGAGCTGGCAACTTTGAACAATTTCCCAATTTCAGGGAACTTTTGTTGGCCTTCACTTTCAAGAATACATGATCACCCATTTTAAATTCCTTGTGAGTTCTTCCCTTATCAACATAGATTTTCTATCTGTCTTGGGATACCTTTAAATTTTTCTTTATTTTTATCATGTGTTCCTCCATTTCCCTGAGAAAATCTGGCCCAACCACTGCTCTGTATGTTGGGTTATCCTAGCTTACTATTGTGTTGCACTTTCTTCCATAAAGTGCCTCAAATGGGTTCATCTTTAGAGATTCTTGGTACCCATTGTTATAAGAAAACTCTACCAAGTGTAGGTAGTCTTCCCATTTTGATGTTTTTTCCGTCACATACATCTTCAACATATCTTCAATCACTTGATTCACCCTCTTTGTTTGTCCATCTCATTCTAGATGATAAGATGTACTAAAATTCAAATTTGTTCCAAATCCATTAAATAATCCCTTCCAAAATTTTGAGGTAAATTTTGGATCTCTGTCAGACACAATTGTCTTGGGTATGCCATGTAATCTAGCAATTTATTTCATATAAACATCAGCAATGTTTGTTTCCTTGTGAGTGAGCTTAACTGGAATAAAATGGGCAACCTTAGTAATCTTATCCACCACTACCATGATATAATCATGTTCATTGTTTGTTCTGGGTAGTTTGGTGATTAAATCCATGGTTACAACTTCTCACTTCCACTCAGGAATCAGTAATGTCTATAGCAAACAAGCTGGGTGTCTATGCTAAGACTTTACCTTTTGACATTCCAAACATATGGCAATAAAATCAGCAACCTCTTTCTTCATGCCTAGCCAATAATATTGGCTTTTGACAATTGCAATAGTATTCTGGTAACCTGGGTGCCCAACATAAGGTACATTATGCATTTCCCTCAATATCAAAATTTTCAATTCCTAAGAATTTGGTACATAAATTCTTCCCTTGTACATGAGAATTTCATAATTATCTAGCTTATGTTCCTCAATTTTCTGCTGCAAAATACCTTGTTGTAATTTTGCCTTTAATTTCTTGTATTGCAAATCTGATTTGGCAGCCTCTATAATTATGTCTTTCAAATCTGATTGGTACATGCTAATGGTTGTATCATGCAATTCATGCACTCTTCTGTTGAGTGCATCAACCACTTTGTTCTCTTTCCCCTTGATATGCTTTATATCAAAGTCATATTCACTTAGAAATTATAACCATCTTCTCTTCCTAGCATTTAGAGTTGGTTGATCAAATAAATATTTCAAGCCATTATGGTTTGTTCTTAGCTCAAAACTTTTCCCCATGAGGTAGTGTCTCAATTTTCTCAAGGCATGCACTATGGCTTCCAACTCCTAATCATGAGCGGCATAGTGTCTTTCATGCTCTTTCAACTTCCTTGATTCATAACATATAACAAACCCATTTTAACTGAGGACTCCACCAAGTCCTTCTTTACATGCATCTGTGCATACAATGAAGTCTTCATTTGGGTCTGCAATCCTTAGTATTGTATTGTTAATAATTGTTTCAAGTGTTGGAAACTCTTTTCACAATCCAATGTTCACTGAAGCTTCACACCCTTTCTTTACAAGAAATTGATTGGGTGTGTAATCTTTGAAAATCCTTCAATAAATCTCCTATAGTATTTTGCAAGACCCATGAATGATCTCACCTTTGTCACATTCTTTGGTGTTGACCAATCTCTAATGGATTCTATCTTCTGAAGATCCATGACTATCCCATCCTTTGAAATGATATGCTCCAAATAATGAATTTTTTTCTGATAAAATGAGCACTTGCTCAATTTGGCATATAATTGATGCTCCCTTAATACTTGCAACACCATTCTCAAATGATGCTCATGCTCTTATTCTGACTTAGATTATATAAGAATTTCATCCAAAAAGACAATGACAACCTTGTCTAAATATTCTCGAAAAACACCTTTCATTAAGCACATGAAAACAACTGGTGCATTTGACAACCCAAATGGCACCACTGTGAACTCATAATGATCATACCTTGTTCTGAAGGTGGTATTGCTTATATATTCCTCTTTAATCCCTACCTTACAGTATCCTGATCTAAGATCTATCTTTGAAAATATCTTGGCATCCTTCAATTGATCAAAGAGATCATCAATCCTTGGCAGAGGATACTTGTTCTTAACATTCACTTTATTCAACTATCTGAAATCAATGCACAATATTAATGTTCCATCCTATTTCTTTACAAACAACACAGGGGCACCCCAAGGTGATGCACTTGGGCATATATACCCCTTTTTCAGAAGCTCTTCAAGTTTCATTTGCAACTTCTTCATCTTTGGTGTACTCATTCTGTAAGGAGTCTTTAACATTGGAGTTGCTCCATGCATTAAATTTATAGAGAAATCAATATCTCTGTTTGGGGGTAATCCTGGTACCTCCTTGAAAACATCTTTAAAATCTTCTAGGACTACATTATATTCCAAATTTGTCACCTTATCTATAGTTGTCTCTTCCATATGAGCTACAAATATTTGACACCCTTTTCTGTAACATTTCTTCAGCTGCAATGCTGAAATTTATTTGATGGTTATTTCCATGGGAATTCCCTGCACTTTCCTTAGACTCCCTTCCTCATCCAAGCAATTAAATTCCTTTTTATGACAGTCTAGGATAGAATGATGTTGTTCCAACCAATCCATCCCAATTATACAGTCCTAGGAACCTAAAGGCACTATGTTCAAATCTGCCTTGGTGTTCAGTCCATTTATGTCCATAAGACATGAATTAACCATCTCATTAACTTTTCTTTTGGTTCCAGTAGCCAGCTGCACAAACCAAGATTTTCCATGCTTTCTTCTTGGCAAATGAAAACTTTCCACCATCTTAGGATCTATATAACTATGACTAGCTCCTGAATCAATTAAAATAGAAATGGTTTGGTTGTTGATCATACCTTCCACTTCAATCATATGTGACTGATACTCTACTTGCTTGTTGTCCAAGGCTGCATAGATCCTTGGCACATTTCTTCCCATGTCTTCCATTGTTTCAGCTTGGTGTACAATGTGAATAGTCCTCCCCTTTTCACCTCTGTGAGGACAATGTCTGAACATGTGATCTCATTTACAACCCCAACATTGAATAGGTCGTTGCCTTGGCCTTTGACCTCCTGTGTTAATCGTTATGGGTTCTCTAGGAGTTTGCTGTCCCTAAGTATTATTTCTAAAGAATGGTGGCTTAGCTCCCTTCTTCCTCTGATCCATCTTGAACTTCTTTTTGTCTTCCCAAACTTTTTGTAAAGTTGGCCTTGCTTTTTGTTGATCATATAGGCATTTAGCTCGCCCTATGATCTCCTACAATGTCTTCGGATCATCATATTGTATTTTGTCACTGATGAATGATGGAAATCCACTCAAATACCTCTGAATATTAATTGTCTCAATCTTGATGAAAGAGACATATTTCAACAGTTCTAAAAACCTTCTCTCATATTCATCTATGGTCATACTTCCAAGCTTGAGTTCAAAGAACTCTTTCATTTTCCTATCATAATATCTCTTAGTCAAGTATTTCTTCTCAAAATACTTCTTCAATTCCCTCCAAGTAACACTTTTCTCTTTAATGTGTTTCATTTGCACAAGTTGATCCCACCACATGGATTCCTTTCCCTTGATTTGATAGATAGCAATTCCATCTTCTTCATGAGAAGAATAATTATGAAATTGAAAATACTTTCTCATGCCAAGAAACCATGTTTCTTCATCCTCATCCTTCTTGTGCTCACCATCAAATGTAGGAGATTTGATTTTGTTCATTTCTCCTCACAGTTCATCCACCCCAGAACTCTTGTTCTTCCTGACAAGGGATGGACTTGAGCTAATGTGTTCTCTTTTATTGGAATTCCTCGGGGAGTGGTGGTGATGTCTACTACCACTTCTTGTTCTTCTTTTCTCATCAGGAGAATTGTGACTTCCTTATTTTCTTGAGCCACTCTCCTTATCCAATTTCTTTTCTATTATGTTGAAGCTCTACATTAACTTCATGTTGAAGTCATCCTATTTCTCCTTGGCTCTCATAATCCTTTCATTATTAGCTTTATGGCTTTCGACATCCTTCTACAAATTTTTTAATGGTCTCTGTCATATTCATGTTTTCATCCCTTCCTTCTCTCTGTCCATTGGAGTTTGTTCCTTCAATGCCCAAATGGACATCCATCCCTCTAATATCATCCTCATGAATGTAAGTCCCCTTTGCCTCTTCCATTTCTATGGACTCTATGATGATCCGGATATGATCTAGTTGTTGTTAACTATGCAAAATGTGCAGCCAACAAAACTTTGTCATGCTAATTGTTTCAACAATTTCATAAAAATATGAACTATTCTAGTTCCATATTATATATCAGAATTATTTCTTTTGGTTTCCTAGAAATTTGAATGCCTGGATCAATTTTCTATATGGATATTTAGATTCCACTTTCCAACACCTACTCCCATTCTCAATTCTGAGTCTTGAGAAAAAAGTTATGGTTATTTGAAAAATTTTCCATTAATTTTTCTGTTCATTTTTCAACTTGGCACAACTCTGCGCTGTAATTATGCATTTTTGCACCTACTCCTTTGTATTTTTCATAGGATCTCAATTGGGTTTCTTCATATACATAATATAAACACTCTTTCCAAAATTCACTTTTTTTCCGGATTCTTGGCTGCTAGTTACAACCTGCTGAAGTTCTAGGCCAATTTGTGTTTTTGGTCTAGAATGCTACAAGTGCCTTATTTTCCATATTAAACAATTTTAACATGTCTAGAAATTTAATTGATTTCTAGGAATGTCTTCTATGGCTCAATATATTTCCATTTACTTATCCTGCGCCTCAATTTGATTCCGAAGAAGAAAGTTATGGCTCTTTGAAGTTAGTTGGGTCTTAAAATTTACCCTTCATTGTTTGTGCTGTAATTTTCTCATAAACGCTTCATTTGATGAATGGTTTACACCATTAGAAATCTCTCTCTGATCTCTTTTATTTGAGCTGCAAAGACAAAGTGTGCCTTGGCATAAATACACACTCTTTTATCATGGTTTTTGTGTTGCTAAAAACACTTTTAAGAGCCTAAAAAACACACTGCAAAAAGATGACGTTCAAATGATATAAAACATCGCAGAAAATCGTTGGTTTTCTGTTGTTGTTCTCCCTCCAAATGACTTCATGCACACAAATTTCCACCTGTACACCCATATTTACCAAACACAGAAACGTCACAAGGTAAATTGTTCTTCGCGCACCTATAACCACTGTGCATCACTTCTTTGTCACATCAATAACTGCACACTACTTTTGTGTCGTGCGTCAATATTCACTGCACACATTTTTTGTTCTTGCATTATTACCTATTGTGCGCAGTTTTTGTATCGCGCGCTAATATCCTGGGTGCATTATACTCTATGCACTGCACCATGCCAGAGTTTAGTACGCCTCCACTGTGCCCCAAAACTCTGTGCAGACCACTAACTAAATTGTCGCGCGACAACATATACCCACATTGCCAATGCACCAAAAAAACTCCTTTGCGCTCTACCAACACTGTGCACACCACGCGCATCATTATTATATGTGTGCACACCACATGCACTTATTATGTATATGAACACTACAGAATGCTAAATTTAGTGCATGCACCCACACACCAACATTTTTCCGTGCAGCGCCAAAATTTAGCACGCGCACCAGAAAACCACTATATTTTTTTTCTGCGCAATACCAAAATTTAGCACACGCACCCGCACGTCAACATTTTTCCGTGCAGCACCAAAATTTAGTGCGTGCACCAGCACACTAACATTTTGCCACGTAATGCTCAATTGTTTTTTATCACAACCCTTTTACTGCGCAACATGCATTTTTAGTGCGCCCACCTGCACATTCATTCTTATGCACATTAATTCCTCGTGAATTCTGTTGTAGAAATTGGGGATTTTTCTTAACTTTTTCTCCAATTTACCATAGACATTTTGAAACCTTAAAATTTGTTCAGTTTCACCTCGACAACACCAATTCAACCTATGCAATAACAAATCGTTGTAAGTTGACATTTCTGGAACGAATTTATCCAAAATCAATTCGCGAATTGAGAATTTTAACCACTAAACTCGCTCCATTTGTCATGGCTTCACTGTAACTTCAAATTCAACCCATTCTAGATCCTAATATGTTAGAACAAATATTAAATCAGGAATATCTCATCACTTGTCCGAATTTATCAATTTTCCCCAATTTAACAACAGAAAATGGGGCTTTTCCCAATTCCTCTTCGTTGCTTCTAAATTTTACCATGGACGTTCTAAATGAAATTTGGCCACTTCGAAATAGATTCTCTGTGAAATTTCCCTTCAACTCATCTTGTTCGGCCCATCCAGGCTCAGTATTGAAAATTGAAGCTCTGATACCATATTGTAACATCCCCGTCCATCAATATCGAGCCACGCTTCACTAGAGAACTCTTTTGTTTTCTCTATGGAACATAATGTAACATACCAAGTATCCAACTGAGTTATGCCACATAAATTTTTTGAACTACATGCAATTAAAATATATACACACAGAACTCTTGTGGAAACATATATATAAAACGTAAACAACCAAATACATATGTAAATGCACATATTCACACTGAAATAACAGTAAGAATATACATGAAACATATATAGGAAATACCCATAAAAATAAATACAGTTATTAATGCACATATGATAACCCATAAAAATAAGCACATAAATAACAATGCAACATGTAAATTTATCACACAATTGGCACTTATCTTGGTAAGAATGTCACCAACTGCGTGCAAACCTTCCACAAACCTCCCAGCCTTAGACCACATTTTTCATCACTCTCAATAGTGAGTCACCCCCGAGATGGGACTAAACTCCACCCGGGTAAAGGGATTCCTAACCAGGCTAAAGGTTCATAGACAATAGGAAAGACTTTGTCTTAGGTGTCAACTCAAACTAGCAAGCTACAGTCCCTCTTTCCCCACATGCTTGTCCCACCTTGGAAGTGTGCCCCTTCTCTTCTCAACAATCCTTCAGCTTCCCCACTTCCTTTCCGAGATTCAACAACAGGTCAGACAATAAGTCTCAGAGCATTGTTGTTGTATTTTAGCACCTTCAGGAAATCAATTCCCAACAATTATCTTACCCATAGAATTGCTCATAGGCCTGACAACCCGCCTCTTTAATATCCCATGGGCCTGACAATCTGCTTCTTTAGTCCAACTCCCAAGCTAACCACATCCACGAACAAAAAATGGCTAGGGATACAGGTTCAATTACAGTCATGAAGATACAAAGGATAGCTCAATGGGTGTGTGCATGCTCATGGATGATTGACTGGATGACTGGATGATGGAAGGAATGATGGGAAGAATCATGGAAAACATGGTAAAATGAACTAAGTCCCAATAATATGTATGCATGTCCCCAACTTGACACTTGTCATGCTGGGAGCTACTTTGGTGCCACTTGTCCCCAACTTTAGAACTTAGGATAAAATAATTATCCATACTTTATGATTTAAGAAATATTAATATAATATTCATTTTTGGCTTAAGCTCCCTAGCTTACCCCTTTTCCTTAACTTTTAGGCCCCTCCCTTTCCTAACCAATGGATTTTAGTCCCCCATCTATTTTATCGTGGTCATTCTGTGCGTGGCGATGTATTTTATATTAACTATGAGACATATACAAAAATAGGTGCACCTGCCTTTAACATCTAGGCTCTCCGGCCTAATAAAAACATAAGCATCCTAGCTTATAATAACTGGCTCACCAACCTATAAAACATAGCATATACACAAAAGGATACATGCCCTCAAAATCTCATGCACTTATGTTGTTGCACACGGTATCCTTGAATGTGAAAACTTCCTCATTTTTTTGTGCAGTACATGCACACATTATGTCATGAAATGTGCGTACAAAAAAAATGATATCAAACAACTCACCGGCTTAAGTACATTTTCATTTACATTACAATTGGGTTCGGCCTAGGGATATTACAGGTATGGGATGTCGGCCCATGGGTTTACCCATGCTTAGGCCTCTTTTGTAATGTACAAATAAGTATCTAGGCAATGTACGAAGTAGATCTAAGTGGGCTTTGTGAAAGATATGTAGGCCATAGTGATAAGTACAAATAGTTGTGAATGCTTGTTCATACTACATGTTGAGACTTGTAGAGCTAAGTGCAAGTGATTTGTAGTGCTTTATGCATAGACTATGTAAGGATATATTCTTTGACATAACTCATGAGGGAGGATCTATCAAGGCGCACGCAAATCTCTCATCCTTGTGGAGTTGGATTTGTTTCTTGGTGCAAGTAAGAAGATCAGAATAAATTAATAAAAAAGAAGAAGAGTTTTTGGATGTAACCCCACACTGGGGTGAACCACGTATATCCTGTTTCAATGTGCTTTGTGCTATGGTGTTCATGTTGTTTATCTATTTTCTTAGTGCACTATTTTTATGCATGATAGGTATATCCATTTATGTTTAGTGCTTATTGTATGAATGAATGTTAGATCTACTCTTATGCTATGTGCTAGATGGTTAGATGTTCTTAGATCTTGATTAATACTACGTTGTTGTGTAATTAGGGTTTTAGTATGTGATGTGAATAAGGGTTAAAGACTAATGAATGTTAATTTCTAAGTGCTATGTTAACTATTTTGATCACAGATCTGTGTCCCAGCTAGGTTGTAGACACTTGAGTCCTGCAACCCCCCCCACCTCTAACTCGGGTGAGACTTCATCTACTTCACAGGTGTTGCCAAAAGGATCGATAGTTAGGGTTATGTCGGTGCATTGTTGAAGCGTTGAATCGTAGCTCTGTTCCTATGCCAACAAATGGTTCTGTTGTTGGGACGCAAAACAGTGATTGCTGGGCACTGAAGAAAAAATAAATCTTTGTGCGTATATCTATTGTTGTAGTCTGCAGTATTCTACTTGACTTGTGAAGCTCTGTGCTAAGAAGAGAATCAAATCTGAATAAAAGAGGTAAGATATTAAATATTTGTTCTCTGGTGGAGGTAAGATAAGTGGAAATTTTTTCTTCGAGAGTATGAATCTAGGTATGTTTGATAGATTTTGTCCTAGTCTCAAAACTAGGGCACAACTAGAAGAAAGAAGATTTGATATGAATAAATCTGATATAAATAAGGAAGGATATTGTATTCCTATGCATAGAAAGAACTTTTGGACTAACAAGTGGATGCAGGATCCTAGAAAGAATTTTTTGCAGGTTCATCACTATGATCCCAGTGCACAGTATGAGAAAGGTTGGGGATCATTTAAGAGAAAGAGAGGATTGAATATTTGTTATAGTTACAGAAGATCAGAACATCTTGTTAAGGAATGCCCTGGTACATGTCCTATTTGTCTTTGTTGTAAAGTTGTTGGTCATAAAGTTTTGGATTGTCCCAAAATTATTTCTAAAGTTGAAAAGATGAATATGAAACAAGAAAACTATGAAGAATGTCAAGAGACTAAGAATATAATAGAGCACTAGAAAGAATCAGAGGATATATTATTGCAGATGAAAGAAACCCTGAGTGATCACACATACATCAATTTACCATAGATATTAAAAGAGAAGGAGTGCATAGAAACAAGAATAGGAGACTTTGACATAGACTGTATATTAGATGCAAAAACACAGGTGAATCTCATGACAGAAAGTACTTGGGAAATTTTTTGAAAGCCTGCTATGGTTCCTTGATTGGGAGGGATAGCCTTGCTTAAAGGAAAGATGATAACCCTATGTGGAAGACTTGCTCATGTACCTATGATTTCCCAATGGAACATTGATAGAAGAATAATTTGAGTTCGTTAAGTTTGTTGAGAACATCGCCCCTTTTTCACTTTTGTTAGGGAGGACCTGGATTGAGAACAATTAGATCTGAAGGAAAGCATAAAAGGTAGCTACAGAACAAAAAAAGCAAGAGTTAAAGGATTTCATGGCTAGGAGAATAATGTAATATTGGCCTATGATTGCAAATAATGTAATGGTTGATGATATGTATGAATTATTGTCTCCTTTCCCATTAAGTAATGCTTTCATTTCTTAACACTTTATACCAATGCATACAATTCCTTATCATATGTTGGATAGTTAATTATTTCTTGAGTAAAAGTCTCATAATGATAGCATATAGGTTTACATTGTTGCATAAAGACTTCTCCCATTTAATATTTTCTTACATCAATTTTAATCTCAAATGGATGTTCTAGATCTAGTATAGCAAAAAATGGTGTAGTTCTTATCTTTTCCTTTGATGTATGGAAGGATTCTTGTTTCTTTCCTCCCCATTGAAATACATCTCTTACACTTGTTAATGCATGCAAAGGAGCTGCTATGAAAGAGAAATTAGCAATGAATTTCCTCTATTATTGTACTTCTCCTAAGAAGCTCATGACTTATGCGTTAGTGGTTTTCTTGGGCCATTTCACAATAACTTATAATTTTGAAAGATCTATATTTAGATAATCATTCCCTACAATGTAACCCAAACATACCATAGAATTTTTTCCAAGGTCTCATTTAGAAATCTTGATATACAACTTCTCCTTCTTCAAGAGTTCAAAGACTGCCATGACATGCATTATATGATCTTCCCATGTTCAACTAAATATCAAAATATAATATAAGTATACAATGAAAAAGTCATCTATGTAAGGCCTGAACACATCATTCATTACCCTCATAAATGTCGTAGGTGCATTGCATAAACCAAATGGCATAACCAACAATTCAAATAATACATGCTTAACCTTGAAATTAGTTTTCCATATGTCGCTTTTTGTAATTATGATATGATGGTAACCACTTCTCAAGTCTATATTAGTGAAATAAAAATAGTCTTTAAATGGTCAAATAAGCCATCAATTCTAGGAAGATTATATGTGTTCTTTAACATAATTTTGTTCAATTCTTGAGATTGAATACACATCCTCCATGTACCATCTTTCTTTGGAACTAATACAATAGGATATCCACACAGAGAGGAACTTGGCCTTATGATTCCTTTATTGAGTAATTCTTGAACTTGCTTATTTATCTTTGCATTCTTTATCATTGATGATATATACATACGAATATTAGGAACAGGAGCATCCTACTGCAAGTATATTTCATGTTCAACCTCCCTCTTAGGAGGCAACCCTGTAGGTTCCTAAAAAAACTCATCATAGTTAGATATGATTTTTACCAACTCCTCTTTATGATCTTGATCAAAACCTGATAAAGCATCTAATATATCTTCTTCTTTTTGTTTCAATGCCATGAGAACAAAAGGTTTATTGGCATTCATGAGTCTCCTTATTTTCTCTGTGCTCACTAAAGAAACATCAGTTTTCATACGACAAGCTCTAATAATAAATTCAATCCCATCTTTGAAAAGTTGATATTTATTCTCTTCAAGAGAAAATGTAGCTTTCCTTTCAAATAGATATGGACTACCCAATACAATGTCAAAAATGTCAATAGGTACAACATATAACTCAACCTCATCAAAGAACTTAGTTGTAATTGCAAACTTGATCATACACTACTTCGTCACCTACAACTTAGCATCATCACACACCCAATCTAATGGATACGATTTTTTATGAGTTGTTGTATTTAGACCCAAATTATTAACAATTTCTTCAAATATGAATTTAACTTGAGATCCAATGTCGATAAAAATATCTATCTTTGTATGATTTACTCCAACCCTAACATGAAAAATCTCGCTTCTTTTATTTTCATCAAGAACACTTTCCAATTTAGCATATTGAACTGAAGAATTATATTTTATAGCATATATTCCTTTCCTTCCTATTTCCTTGATCTTAGATTCATCTCCCTAATCTAATCCCAAATCATGTCGAGTTGATGTAGCAGCTTTTTGTTTCCCCGTATTCTAGAACTTCTTTGGTCATTATTATGGATACAAATTCCAACAATGTGCTTCCTCATGCCCTCTTCTCTTATAGTGAGAAGATGTGGGCTTTTATTTATCTTTCTTTATTGTATTTGACTTCTTACTCTTGCATTTTCCTTTCTATTTATTTTCGAACTTTTGTGGCTTCTTATCTTCAATCACATTCTTTCCCTTTCTACTTCAAGATGAGTATCTTGTACCGACACTTCATCAATGTTAGTAGGTTTAAACATCAGTATAGTGTGTCAATGATATGAATGCATACCACCAATATATTTTATAATAATATCATGAGTATATAATAGAATTCATAAAGATAATGCTTTTTTCTTAAATTATTGTGTATATACTTGGACATTTTACCTTTTCCTTGTATGAGATGTTGCCATTCCATAATTGCAGTTTCCACATAAGCCAATGGATTTTTTTTTTCTTATTTTGTTAAGAACCTGAATAGATCTACAAATATAATCACCACAAATATTGAATACGCAATAAATCCATAGAGCAATATTAAAGAAA
>JASDQU010102717.1:187671-211522 GCA_032191745.1 Picea mariana
CTAGAGGTTTCACGAAGTAAATAAACTACTAGAGCCCGAAGAAGATCTGAATCGTTGATCATGCTAGACATGTGTCGGTAGATCTGTCGGTAGATCTGACACTCAGGAATGTTAACACTTCGAAAGTTTTTGGTGTTGTACGACGTGAAATTGTTGAAGCTCGAGATTCTGAAGTAAATATCAGTCTTTGATCTCGTTGGACACATGGACACTGATCTCGTCACTTCTGAGATTCGACAATCTAGAGGTTTGAGCGTTTTAGTAGACGGGAACTCCCAAAGGACAAAGTCGTGAAATGGATCTTGGTCGTTGCTTTTTCAAGGTTTGTGGATTGTTGATCTTTGAAAGCCTGAAGTCCCAAAGTATTCTGAGCAGTAGATCTCGACAAGTTACTGATACCATTGATCATTTCGCACGTTCGAATATTCAAAGGAACAGAGGTTTCGATGTACTGAAATGCCCAAAGCCCAAAGTTCCTGAAGCTCCCGAAGTAGCGCTTCTTTTGGGCGAGCACCTGTTTTTTATCGCTTGGTCATATGAGGATTTCACATGAAAATTTATTTTCATTTAAACAAAATAACTCTTGGAACGCGAGTAAAGTATGATAGCTTGATTCTTCCATTTAGAGGGGCTATAGTCGAGAAAGAACAGAGCTCGGAGTTTTGAATCTATAGATCTTTTGCTCATATAGTCAGATCCAACAAGATCCATACCAGGAAACACAAAATTTCCCATAGATCTATTTTTTTACAGTTTTGTGATCCTACAACCATTTTTTTTCTTGGCTCTATATTTTCTTCATAAAAAGAGTGAAATAGAGTCATGAAATTCATATTGAGGATCTGGAATCTGCGTGTCATTTCATGTACAAGTGACAAGATAGAATGGTCGATCCACAAGTGTGATCGAATTGGTGAATGAACAACCAAGAAACGTTGTGATGGGTCAACAAAGACCACTCAAGCAGTCCAACATAGATCTCAAACAGATCTAGAGAGAGAACAACAAATCAATGACATCATATTTCGCAAACACAAATGGAGAGGTTCCAGTTGTACCTGCGAAGCTCACATATGTAGAAGATCAGAGGAAAATTGATGATATTCAGAGAAACATGAGCATGAATCTACCATTACTACCACAATATAATGGTAAGAATTTTGAATGTTGGTATGGTAGAATATTTTTTTTTTGTGTAGACTTGTAGACTGTTATCATAATCTACAAGATCAGGAAAGGGATGTATTAGCATTGTAGATCATCCAACAAGCATGGGATGACAATGTGTTGCAAAAGGTTGCGACAACAACATCTTTGAAAGAATTTTGGAGTATTCTAGAAACATAGTAAAATAAAAGAGGGAGAAACAATTTGTCGAATGTTTCCACTGAGGAAGAAGCATCTGTGTTTGAAGCAGAGCTACCAAAGAAAATGAATGAAGAAGCATATGTTTCTAAAGTAGAGCTACTAGAGGAAGAGAATGAAGGAGAATATTTGTGTGAAGCAGAGATACTAGAGGAAGAGAAGAAATGTGCATCTATGTGTGAAGCATAGCATGTGAAAGTTGCCGAAATTGATAGTGAAGCTATCAATACAGTGACCCAAATTGATGAAATTCTTTCAGTAATCTTTGTTGATGACAACAAAGGATCAACATCAATGATTTTTATTGAACATTGTGTAGAAATTGGCCTCTTTGAAATAGAGGTAAAAAATATTGAAGTTGAATTTGATGATGATGAATTGATGTTTGGAGGAGGAAGCCTACATGGGATTCAGAACAAAGTGGATGATTTGGTGACTACAGGAGCAGCACTTGAAAGAATGTTTGATGACAGTAACATTCAAGCTACTATACTAATGGCTTCCAATGAAGGAGCCGAAGAAGAAGATAATGTTGTTAATGGAGATTTGAAATAGATTGAACACTGAATCTACAATGATGATGAAGATGGTTCATGTTATAATTTTTTATATTAGATTGACAAGTTGTTTGAGTATGCAGGTGAGCAGCCAGAAGAAGAAGATGAAGACATGGATGAGGATTTCAATGAAGACCAGTTTGAAACCATCTTCATACAATGGAGTATACAATGGAGTTATGAAGAAATCAAATCTTATTCTCAGTTAATGTGGAAGCAGTGAGTTGACTGTATAGTCCAAGCTATGAAAGGAATTGATGATAATTTGTAGATGTGGCACCAACCCACTGTCAAAGACAATTTTTTTGCAGAAGAAGATGAAAGAAATACACCAAAATCAAAAAAATGACCACATTAGAACAATAGAGAGTTTGGAAGAAGAGAAAGAAAAAACCCAGCTCAAGTGAAAAGATGAAGTCTAGTTTTGTTGTTATGTACTGTGAGACATACATCAACAGACATTTGCATTTCTGAATTTATTTTTTTTAAAAGCCATTGAGTAAATCAATGGCTTTAGAGTAAATCAATGCTGATGTTTGTAAACTCTTGAGATTAAGAGGGAATGTTAGTTATAACCTCAACAACTTGTGACACTACAAACTGTTCTAGCGGTCGTTAGATTCCTGTTAGGTTTTGGATCTTCTTGATTTGCTGGAGCTTATTTAACTCAACTGTTTTCCCTTAATACAATTACGTGCTTTGCCCATTCTTCTTCCCAATCTGTCTTCTCTGTATTATCTTCTTCATTCTTCTTAACAGAAAACAGAATTAGCTTCCACCTCTTCAAAAGGTTACTGAGTTAAACCTTCGGCTATTGAAGAGCGGCATGTGACCCATAAACATTCTGATTAGGAGCATCTCCTTCCCAGGCACAGTACTGGCCTCGTCGCTTGTCTTCCCTCTGGGGAGCAATAATCACCTCGCCCACACGGATCTTAACAAATTTGGATTGGACGGTGCTTATTGATAGTCATTTACCAGGGCATTTGACAACGAGTGTCTACCTTCTACACGTCATTTAAAGGACGTCATTAACCAAACTCCCTTTTGTGTTTTGAATTTAATGTGCTACGTTCATTTCCCAAACTCCCTTTTGTCTTTTGAATTTAATGGGCTACGTTCATATACCTGACTGTAGACCCGGTGCAGCTTCCATTCTCATTTGGTTGTGAGTTTGCTGTTCACCGGACCAACCTCCGTCTTGGCTCCTCTTTTGATGGAGGAAAATAAGTTGATGTGCGATAGGCTTCTGTTACTTCTCTCCCATCGAGTTCAATCTACATAAATATCTACCTCAAATATGGAAAGTTATTTGGTATGCACAATAACTTATTTTATTTGGTATGCACAATAGCTTATTTTAACCCGTGATTTACGGTTCACTGGATATACATTGTAATTTGAGGGGACTTTCGAAGATCTTTGGGTAAAAGGATTGAATTTTTTACCTGTGATTTACGGTTCAGTGGATATACATTATAATTTGAGGGGACTTTCGAAGATTTTTGGTAAAATGATTGAATTTTTGAGTTATCATTTTACCATTACTAATATATCTGGGTGAATATGTCAATTTATTAAACAAATTATAAATTACGGAGCCCAGTAAAATGTGTATGTATAATATTTTAAATTAAATAAATTTGTAAAATAAATTAAAAAAAAAAAAATTAAGTATATAAAATTGTATGCTAAAATAAGTTTGAAACTTATAAAAGATAAATAATACAAAATTGTAAGTCATGATTTCTCTATTAATAATATATTTTATAAAAATTAAATAATATAGATTTGTAAGTCAGGATTTTTATGAATAATATATTTTGAGTCAATGTTTCAATTTATTAAATTCACTTATAAAACTAGTTTATGCATTATATATGATTAAAATGTGTAAAACATGTTTGGGTTAAAATAAATTTTAAAAGTTAAATAAAATAGATGTAATTGTATGATAAATTAAATATTATGTATTGATATAATAAAGTTAAGATAGGTTTACATGCTTGTTCATTATAATTGAGAATCTATGTGTAGAGGTGGTTTTTATAAGGTGAAGTATTTAGTAGGCAAATAGTTGTGTATTAATGTGGATTCAAAATAATTGAAAGTATATATGTAAGTGTTGTAGTTGTACCGGTTTTGATTTAATAGAAAAATAGTTATGTTTTATTATTGTTATTTATTAAATGAAAAACAATTTAGTAAATATGTATGTACGAATGATTTTGAAAATAAGAAAAAAATATAGATCATATTTTTTGTTTCTTTTAATTTTTTGATTATTTCTTTTCTCATATACTCTTCTCTTTTTTAGAAATTCGAAAAAAAAGGGATATACCTTAATCCAATATATGCATCAAGACCTTGAAAAAAACAAGATATACCTTAATTCAAGATATGCATCATGATCTCACATGATGCTAGTTCAGATATTGTGGTTCTTCACCTCTTACTTTAGTGGAACTCTTCTATACTTACAATTTTTAATAGGTTAGCACTTAGTCATTTATAAGCAGACATCCATCAATATGAGAAACCAAGAGAACAACTGCATAATAAATGAAATACATACATAACAATAGTGAAGACAACACAAAAGGTGCCTAACACCCAACTAAGTCTTTCTTATTGTGAAATAGTTAGAATACGAGCATTACCAGTTCGATTTACAACTTGGGCAGAGTCACACGACTCACCTCACCTCACCAAGACAATCATACACAGACTTGTCACAAAAAGACTCTATGTTGGAATCGTCTGTACAACCTCCTAGAGTGAACCTTTGATGTGCCCTCGACTTCAAACTTGTTGTCCATTCATTTTATTAGACTTTTACCAAGCTAACACAATTTTTTTTTCTACCTCACACATGTATCTGACACACATATGTTTCTTGACTTCCCCAAAATCTCCTGGAGAATCCCAGCCTTGGCTACTTGTCCTTTGTCTTGGTATCTCTTCCTGAGTTCATTACCTCATACGTTGCCTCAAGCTTGTTCTCTCAAAATATCTTGCTAATATTATGCCTTCCTTGGTTATACACCCTTGTGATCTTATAGGGACTCCAAGGGTCACTTGTGTGAAACTTCATGTCTTTTGAGTGTCGTGCCCCTTCACGAATCGACACTCAAAAAACCTGTCGCGCCCCTCTATGGACCAGGTGCAACCAAACAAGCTTGTGCAACCATAAACCATCATGTCTCTTGGACAGAGGCACCCCATCCTTGGGCATGCCGGCCTCACCTTGTGTATCCTCTCATGTTGATCATCGTGACTCCTTGTGGGTGTGTTGATGGGGTTATCCAACCTCTCTAGTGCACCCATGTTGTTGATGGTAGACGATTCCAGTCCTTGGGCATGCTCCCAAGTCGTCCCACCCTCCCGCAAATGCAACCCAAGTCTTTGTCAATCATTATAAGGATATTAAGGTGTGTACCCCATTGGTACCACACATCACCATCGTGCAGTTAGGGTGCCCTTGTTCACACCCACAAGTCTTCGTTCACCCAACCAATCACATGATCTCTATGTTTTCTTGCATGAATCATCCCCAAGTATAAACAAAGAAGACATGCACTCAGTGGGTGTCATGGGAGACCTTACATCCTTCCCCACTCAAATTTAATTTTGTTCCCACTAACATCAATCGATATCTAAGGTGTCTTTTCCCAGCTTTTGATCTCGTCACCACTCAACGACTTTTGTCTCCTCAATATTTATCGTTAAGAAAAATTCCCCTTAGAAATTTATGTGAGTCTATCAAGTGTCTCTACTCTGTGACTTACTGTTACTTCCATAATTTAGTCCATTTACCCATTATTTCATTCATTGGATCCCCTTATGACTTCGGATTATTGGGTGGTTATTACAATCGTTTCACCTCTGTGTCAACAACTCATATCTTCACATTGAATTTTTTTTTTATTTCTACAAACTCATCACATCTGCAAGTCCTCTTTTTCTCCAATCTGCCAAGTTACCCACCGCGTTCTCATGAGGGTTTACCAAGGAAACTCCTCAAGGCACCTCATTGGCATCATTTCCTCCCACTGAGATAATGAGCCAACATGCTCTGATATATATTGAAGGTGAAGCAGGATGGTTTCTTGGGTCATCTCCCTCATCTCCAATCTGTCTCAATGTGATCGATAGAGAGTCACCATACTTTTGAATTATGTACATAAGAGACGATACAATTGAACTGATTTTTCCTTTACACTCCTCCATGATTAATTCTAGCTAAGGGTCATACAACCATTTACCATGTCGAAGTTTACCATAGGAGGAATCAATCTCTTCCTTAGTTCTCCTCCATAAAAAAAAATTTGTCTCCCTCTAGTCCCCTTGGTAAACAAATGGTTTATTCTCTTGTTCAATGAACTAATATGTAATCCTTATCTCTATGTCTTCCTATTATATTCATTGCCATTCATAAACCTTCAAACATAAATCCACCAATCCAACCATTGTTTTAGTCAAATCTCCAATTTTCTCTTCAACATCGACAAACTTATGTTCCACTAACACGAGATTCCTTTCATTATTTGTGTATCATCTTAACAATTGGTACCATAGCTAGGTTCTTCAAGAATCATTCTAACCAAAAGAAGGAGATAATGGATTACACTAAGATTGGGTTACCATAGTTTGATGGAAAGAACTATTCCTTATGGAGAAAAATAATGAAGACATATATACAAGCACAATGATTCGATGTTTGGAGATCAGTAGTAGATGGATACAAGGAACCAACCCCTCCTCTGATGGATAGAGATGGAAAAAAACTTGAAGAAAATGATTCAAGGGATAGAGACACTATCGAAAATGGTTTGAATCTATCAATACATACCAGGATTATGAACAGTGAATCCGCAAAATAAATGTGGGACAAACTGAAGAATTTGTACGAAGGAGATGAGAAGGTTAAGGAAGATAAAATTCAAATTTTTAGAGCCAAGCTCAAACAATTGAAGATGAATGAAGATGAAAACATAGAATCTTACTTTGTACGAGTCGATGAAATAGTTAGCAGTATCAAAGATTTGGGAGATGAGATAAAGGACCCAGTTGTCCTTAAAAGGGTATTAAGATATCTATCAATGATATTTGATTCAAATATTGGAGCTCTAGAAGAAAGAGTGGACCTAGATACAATGGCCATGGATGAGTTACACAGAATATTCATTTCCTATGAGATGCAGATAGAGAAAGATAATCGAGACAAAGAAGAAGAAAAATTCAAAGCATCCAAGAAGTCAAAGAATAAATACAAATAGAAGCCCAAATCAGATTGTAGATGCAATGATGATTCAAAAGAAGACTAAGAGGTAGAAAAATTGTAAGAAATTTGAACAGAGGAACCGACAAATACAAAGGTATGCTTCCATTGAAATGTTTTGATTTTGATGGTGTTGGTATTTTTTCTAATAAATGTGCCTATAAGAATAAGGAAGGTAATGAATAATATGACATTAAAAAGAAAAAGAATATCCAAAAGGGTAGAGGAAACAATTTGTTTTTCAAGAAAAGTCTCTCAACCAAGGAAGATAGTTCATCAGATGAAGACAAAGACAACATCAATGATATAGAGAGAGAGTACCTTTTATGGCAGTAGAAGAATCTAATGAAGAATTCTCTGAAGAATAATGCAAAGAGGCATAATCCAGTTACAGAAAATAATTGATGTGTGCCATAGAATATCTAGACAAGGAAAAGAAGAAAAACAAATCATTCCAGGAAGAACTAAAGAAGAAAGAAGAATATCATAATTCCAACTCCAAAGAAGTCGAGTAGATGATCACGAAGTTAAAAATACAGGTAGGAGAAGAGAATAAAATTGACGAAGCAATCATAGGAAAATTCTATGAAAAGGAAAGGATCATTGAAGGGTTAGAAGAAACAATAGTCAGTCTAAGAAAGGATTTTAAAAAGGACATGCAACAAACAACACCAGGATATTGAATAATATCATTAATAGTGAAAGACCTTACTATGATAGATATGGATTAGGATACAATCAAATGAAGACAGTGAAAGGTTCAAACTCCAAAATGACAAAGAGAGAAGAAGAACCAAGAAGCTATGCAGAACTCGTTATAGGTCCCTCTATGAAAGAAGAAGACATAAAGACTCGAGAAGAATATTACAGAGACAATACATCACCTAGAATATTCATAAGTCAGTATCAACAACATCCAGCTATAAAAAGAACTCAAGAAGAATAAGGATTCAAAAGAGTAGCACCATTCAGAAGACCATCCACTCCCAAGTATGGAACTATTTTTCTTGGTTCATGTTATTCATGTAATAATTTTGGGCACAAAGATGTGAATTATAAATCCAATAACAAGAAAAAAAGAAATGATGAAGGCTATACAAGAAATAGTTATCCAAGAAGATCTCATGAATATTAAAATATAAACTACACCATATTTGTATCATTCAATGATGAGGTAGAATGATACAAGTGCAAAAACCTTTGAAATATGGATAAAGATTGCATACTCATTATTCCTCCAAGGTAACTAAATCAGAATATCATCAATCCTAAGAAGGAACCACAAAGGATATGCATAAGAAAGTAGGATCAATTCAACACTGAAGAATGCAACCTTGCTCTACAATATCGACACAAGAAACATGGATGGTATGTCGATAGTGGCTGCTCAAAGAATATTACAAGTGATAAAGATAGTTTTCTAACATTGAAGGAGGAAAGAGATGGATCAATTTGATTTGGGAATGACAACTCAACCAGAATTATTAGAAAAGGCACAATCAAGCTCTAAAAAGAAATGTTTTATTGGTCAAAGAAATGAAACATAAGCTGCTAAGTGTAAGTCAAATGTGTGATGAAGGACACAAACTTGTGTTTGAATCAAAGAAGTGAGACATAGGGAAATCCAAATCAGGAAAGTTGGTGGCTACATATGTAACAACTCCAAGAAACATATATTTTCTAAATGAAATCGAAAAGGAAATATGTTTCCTAGGAAAGGACGATGAAGGTTGGCTCTGGAACATAAGAATGGGTCACATAAATTTTGATAATCTTGTCAAATTCAACAAAAAGGGAGGAAGTAAAATAAATTATTGAGATCTCAAAGCCAAAAAATATTTTACGCAAGCATTATCTACAGGGAAAACAAATATAGACCAAGTTCAAATCAAATGAGTAATCCAAAAAAAAACACTGGAGATTATACACATTGATCTAGTTGGACTGATAAGAATGAAGGGATTTAAAGGTGAACAATACTTCATGCTATTCGTTTATGACTACTTGATCTTAAATTTTTACGGGTTTGTTTCCAACAGATCTGAAAATGAAGAAGACTTATTTCTTTTAAATTGCAAGTGTAAAAATGGTATGTGTTTGGGTAATTGGATCAAGTTACTAACACATACATTTAATGAGTTTTAGTTAATCATGAGAATCATATTGTACATATAAAGGCCATCAATATTGAACACATAACACAACAAATGATAAAGGAGTTCACCCCTCTCTTAGGCTACATCTCCCGATCCAACTTCCCTTGGATCATTTTAATTATGCTTAAAAATTGTGCTTGCACTGCCCAAAATACAAATTAGATGGCTTAAATGGCTCCAGAGTGTCCAAAAACCCCTATCTTGGCTTTTCCAGCACCTTTTTTCCAAAAAATGAAGAAGTTACACCTTCTGGAAGTTTTTCCCTTCAAGTTTGTTGTACCTGCTCACCAAATTGCACCCATCGTTAGAATAACTCGCCCTTTATGTGTTTTTCCTGCCAAAACCCAACAGAAGAAATGGTTCCCACAAAATGGATGAAATTGTAGGATCGTTAGTGCACTGGCCCCTTTTTTCGATGGAGGTGTTGGTCACATGGGGAGAATATGGCCACATCCCAATGACTTTCTCGACCCCCCGTGGCTAAACTGCTGCATAGACCCCATGCCATTGGTCACGTGGAGTGGCCATGTTACCAAGGCTCTGAACCTGTTGGGCTAGAGACCAGTGGAAATCCCCATGCGAAAGTATAGGTTCATATGGAAGATGTGTATTGATCGGGGGCTATGTTCTGGAGTGGGCAGCACGCGCCAACAATTATATATATATGGTCGTATGCATGCATTATGGAGCAAACGTATGTGGCCGTTTTTGTGCTGGGTGATGGGGCTAATCCCCATACCTATTCTATGTGGCCCATACATTCATTTCAATTCAAATAAGTATGAATAGAGTATAGGGTAAGCAACACCAATGGGCGAGCGGGTAGCCCAAGCCCTTCCAAGTCGCTAACATGTCCACTCGAAGGTAACAGGTTCGACTCCTATGGATTCATAAAACTTTTTTTACATTCCAACCAAAGTGGAGGGGTGCCACATGGCATCTCATGATTGGGCCATGTGGCACCATAACAATTGCCCATAAAATGACACTTGTCACAACCTGATTCGTCCACGTCTACCCATTTCATGCCAAATCATCACTTCCACGTCACCTTCCACATCTAGGTTTGTACCCTACCACATCAACATTGTACGATCATACGAACTATACGACCAACTTCCACGTCATCACCGTATGGACTATACAGTCACCAAAATTTTTCATGTTTGGAAAAATGAATAGAACAAGATATCTTCGTTTGAACCCATTCAAATTTCGTTGGGTTTGTGAGGATGAGGCCTATGCAAGTGTCCATTTTGAAGTGATTCTGAGCACTATGATTTTTGAGCAAATTTTGATCCCCTAGATCACACCTCGCCATTGAGAAGCTTTTGGACCTTCAAAAGACTACTTTTAGTCAATCGGAAGATGAGGGTATAGTTTTCTCACCTTTCCAACCTCAATCCACTTATCCTTGCTTGTATTGGTGCCTTTGAGACCAATATGAAGGTAACCAACATCCCCTCTCTTTGAATACCTTGTCTTCCTATCAAGGATTGTATCTTCATGTAATTTTGAAAGAAAATATTCAATTGATGGAATCTGAAAAAACTCCATATTCTATATTTTTCTGGTACCAAACCAATTAGTGCCCTGCATGACGATGTTCTTGATTTGATGACCCCTTTGTCAAGCAACTCTTGGCCTTGATTTCTGATTTCAACATTCTCCATGATTGACATACTACCCATGTCAATATTTGGAATAGGACCATCTTGCTGCAATAGAATCTCATGTCAGATACCCCTTTTAGGAGGAAATCCCCTTGGTTCCTAAAACATATCAACATTTTCGTTAACAACCTCATATAAATCAGATTGTAAATTTGCATCACATCCTTGGAAAACTTCTTCTTCCTCATTGTCTTTGGGTTTAATCATCAAAAGTACAAGGTTCTTACTAGCATTGACTAGTCTCTTCATTTTTCCATCATTTGTAAGTGACAAATTCATCTTCTTTGTATGTTCTCTAACAATGTACTCAACTCCATTTTTAAATAAATCATATTTGTTCTCATGACAATGGAATATTTCTCTCCTATCATATAAATATGGGCTTTCCAACACAATACCACAAATATCCAATGGAATAACATCAAGCTCTACCTCATCTATATAGTTTGCAATGATGCAAAATCTAAGTTTACACCTTCTTGTCACATGAAATTCAACATTGTCACAAATCCAACCTAAAGGGTGTGGCTTAGGATGAGGACTAGTTTCCAAATCTAGTTTCTTGACAATGCCTTCAGAAGTGAGGTTTTCTTATGATCCCGTATCAAAAAGAGTATCTATATTGCTATGTTTTGGAATTAACCTTATGTGAAAAAGCTCCATTCTTTCTTTTTCATGTTGAGTTTCATTAAGTCTACTACTACTTGAAAACCTAGTACTTGCAATAGTATTCTTACCTTGAATACCCATGGCTATGATTTTTGTTTCATCTTCCGTATCAGATCCTAAATCTTGTTGTACAATTGCAACAATGTTTGGTTTGTCTTTGTTGTTGAACTTTTTGGGTCTCTTTTCAGGATGAAGTTTCCAACCATGGTCTTCATCATGGCCATCCTTTGAACAATGTTTACATGAGAGTTTCTTTCTCTCTTTCTCAACTGAAGAATTTTTATTTCCATTTCCTTCAAACTTCCTCTTTACCTTGTCTCCAGTATAAAAATACTTATTGCTTCCCTCTTGAGGATCATTGCTTCCTCTTGTCTCTAAATGAGATTCTTGTACACAAACTTCATCTAGATTTGAAGGGTTAAACATAAGTATTGTATGCTTCAAGTAGCTATGCAAACCTCCAATGTATTTGAGTAAAGTTTCTTGAGAAATGAAATCTATACCAAAAACTAAATCTCTTCTCCTAAATTGTTGAGTGAAGCTTTGCACATCTTTCCCTTTAGCTTTCCTAAAGTTTTTAAAATCCAAAATATCTTTCTGCATGCACGCTAATGGAAAATTTCCTTTTAATTTCAACAATAAAATCATTCCAAGAGGATAAAACTTTACCATCTTTCTTCATGTCCTCTTGGGTTTTCGATTCCCACCAAATGAGTGATGCACTGTCCAATCTTAAAGAAAAAAACTGAATTTTAGTTTCATCATCTATGATCCTTTGTATCCTACAATACACTTCAATCTGACGAATCCAGATATCCAATTTCTCATCATTTACCTCTCCATTGTACATTGGAAATTCAAACATAATATCAAGATTAAGAAAAGGAGTTTGTAAAATACTCTTATCATGTTCTTTTGGAGAATTTGCAGGTGGTTGTGAAATAGTGGAAGAGGTGGAAGATGGAGGTGAAGGAGCTGGAGAATCACCATTCCCTCCATTTCCCTTTGGATTTTTATCACCACTGTGTCCATTTCCCTTTGTAGGGTCAAATATTTCACCTTGCAATCTTGCATTTATTTCTTCAAACAAAACTTTGACCATCTCAATCATATCATAGCTTTCCTACAATTTTCCTCCTCTCAAGGAAGAGTTCCATGACTCTCCTCATGAGACATACTTGGTGAGTATCTCCTCAAAGCTTGAGGTGATTTGATAGTTCTCCTTCTTGACAGTTGAGAAGGATCTACAAGTTGACCTTCTCATATTGTGAGTTTCAACCTTGTAAACATCATAAAACAAAACACTTGCAAACAATTAAGCCTTCAAAAAACTATTCTTTGATACCAACTGATCCAGAATCGGATGCACTTCCTTCAATCCTTCTTTTCCTTTGTTGTTCTTTGAAGCTTCAGTTCAAATCTATATATTTTTTTATGGATTCTATGTTACTTCATTAAATTCATCCTCTTTCATTCAACTTCTTAAATGGTTAATTAACGCATCAAATTAAAAAACTCAACCACAGTCATTAAAAGATCTTTCCGGATCACCAACTGATATGAAATTGAAATGGTTTTGTTTCCAATGGATCTAAACATAAAGAAGTCTTATCTCTTTTAAATTGCAAGTGTAAAAATGGTATGTGTTTGGGTAATTGTATCAAGTTACTAACACATAAGTTTAATGAGTTTTACTTAATCATGAGCAAAATATCAGACATATAAAAACCATCTGTAATGAACACAGAACATAATAAATGATAAAGGAGTTCACCCCTCTCTTGGGCTACATCTCCTGGTCCAAATTCCCTTCGATCATTTTCATTATACTTAAAACTTTATATTACAGTTCTTAGAATACAAAATAGATGGCTCCAATTGCTTAAGAACATCCAAAATCCCCTAGTCGAGATTTTTGGCACCTGGTTTGGCCAAAAAATGAAGAATTTACACCTCTTGTAAGTTTTACCCTTCAAGCTTGTTGTCCCTGGTTGAAAATTTGCACCCACTGTCAGACTAACTCAGCCTATGTGTGGCTTCCCTAACAAAACCCAACACACACAACAGTTCTTGCAAAATGGGAAAATTGTAGGACCATTAGTGCGATGGCCACTCTTTCCAGCAGAGGTGTTGGTCACATGGGGGGCATATGGCCATGTCCTAGCACCTTTCTCGACCCCCCATGGATGAACTATTTCAAATACCCTGTGCCATTGGTCATGTGGAGTGGCCATGTGGTCAAGGCTCTACACCTACCAGGATAAACACTAGTGGAAATCCCTGCGCCAAAGTATATGGTTGTATTGAAGTCGTGTAATAACCGTGGGGCCTATGTGTTGAAGTGGTCTGTGCATGCCAAAAATTATATATATATGGTCGTATGCATGTATTATGGACTGGAAGTATGTGGTGGTGTATGCGCCAGGGGTTGGGTCTAATCCCCGACCATATGCTCCGCAACCCATAAATTCATTTCAATTCAAATAATTATGAAAAGAGTAAAGGGTAAGAAAAACCAATGGGTGGGCTAGTAGCCCAGGCCCTGCCAAGTCGCGGACGTGTCCACTCAAAGTTCATGGGTTCAAATTCTATGGAGTCACAAAATTTTTGTCACATGCCAACCAAAATGGATGGATGCCATGTGGCAGCCAACGACTGGGCCACGTGGCACCATAACACTTGCCCATAAAATGAAACTTGTCACAACCTAATTTGTCCACATATTCCCATTTAATGCCCACCCATCACGACCACGTCACCTGTCACATGTGGGTTCATACCCTTCCACATCATAATTGTATGGTCATACAAACTATACGGTCAACTTCCACGTCAGCACTATATGAACTGTAGAGTCAACAAACTTTTGTATGTTTGGAAAAATGAACAGAATAGAATATCTCTCTCGTATGACATCTGTTTGAACCTGTTCAAGTTGTGTTGGGTTTGTGAGGTCAATGCCTAAACACGTGTTCATTTTGAATAGATTTCGAGAACTTTGTTTTTTGAGAAAATTTTGATCCCTTGGATCACTACACAAGAATGACTACAATTTTTTTTCTCAAGAAGAAGTTAGAGGCATTTGAAAACTTCAGGACATACAAAGAGATGGTTGAAACTGAGACAAAGTTGGAAATCAAGTTCTTGAGATCAGACAATGGAGGAGAATTTACATCAAAGGAGTTCATGGGATTATGAAATGAGCATGGGATAAAGAGGAAATTATTAGTAGCCATGACATCTTAATAGAATTGCTTTGTTGAAAGAAAGAACAAAACAAGACAATAAATGGCCAAAACCATGTGAGTGGATTCCAATTTGACGGAAGTCTTTTGGGTATAAGAAGAGCATACAATAGTTCACATTCAAAACAAAGGGATGATCAAAAATAACATTTATAAGACTCCATACGAGCTATGGAAAACAATACCAGCTAATGTGAATCACTTCAGAGTATTCAGAAGCAAATGCTACATCAAAAGATAAGATGAATGTATTGGAAAATTTGATTCTCGAGTTGATAAAGGCATATTGGTTGGGTACTCAAGCAAAAGGAAAGAATACAAATGCATCAATCTAAGACTCAATAGAACAGTATAAAGAATCAATGTGACAATTGATGAGATAGATGGATGAAAGATAAAAGAAAGAAGAAAATATTTATTGGAGCAATATCATGAAGAATATTTGAAAGAAGAAGAGGTAGATAAGCAATAATATGAAAAAGAAGAGAATCAAGAAGAAGAGAAAGAACAACATGATCTTCAGGTACCTCCAAAGACACCTATTAGATGAGTTTGGAAAAATCATCCATCATAATATATCATTGGAAATAAATATGCAGGAGTTGAAACCAGAAAAAGAATCCAGTCACCAGAACAACAACATATAGCCCTACTATCTACTATTGAGCCAAGTAGTTTTGAAGAATGTAAGAAGGATGAACATTGGATCAAATTTAGGGATGTAAAATTAGATCATATAGAGAATAAGGACACATGGGAAGTGTTTCCAAGGAAGAAGAACAAGAATTTCATTGGTACAAAGTGGGTCTTCAGAAATAAGTTGCACGAGGATGGACAAGTTACCAGGAATAAAGAAATATTGGTATGCACATGATACTCTCAAGTTGAAGCTATAGATTTTGAAGAAACGTTTTCCCCAGTTTCTAGGATGGAAGCAATCATATTGATATCACACTATGATTTTTCAAATATAATCAAGGTATATCATGTGGATGTAAATGCATTCTTTTTGAATGGAGAATTAGAAGAATAAGTCTACATCGAGCAACCTGAAAGGTTCATGTTATCATAAAAGGAATATTACACTTGCAAGTTAAAAAAACCGTTATATGGACTCAAGCAGGCCCTGAGGCTGTGGTATTCAAGACTGGAGAGATACCTATAGGAGTAAGTGTTCAAGAAAGGAAATGCATACAACAATATCTACATAAAGGTAAATCAAGATAATATCCTGATAATTGAAGTTATGTTGATAACATTATCTTCGGAAGTGATGATGACATGATCGGTAAAAAAAATTCTAAAGACATGTAGAATGAATTGGAGATGGATTTACTTGAAGAGTTCTATTTATTTTTGGGTCTCCATATATTTCAAAGAAGTAAATATATATTTATCTCCCAAACCAATTAAATCAGAGAAAGTTTGAAGAAGTTTGGAATGATATATTGCAAACTAGTCAATACTCCAATGCATACCAGTTCTAAATTAAGTAAGGACGATGATTCTAAAGACAAAGATCAAATACAATACATATGGATGATTGGTATATTACTCTGTGTAACAACATCCAAACCAGATGTGATGTATGAATTTGGACATGTTGCAAGGTTTCAAGCAACACCAAAGGAATCACATTTTATAGCAGTAAAGAGGATATTTAGATACCTCAAAGGTACGTAAGAGTTTGGATTATGCTATCCAAAAGGGAAGGATCTATCTCTTGGATCCAACATAGATTCATATTGCATAGGTTTCATTGATGATAGAATAAGTACGAGTGGAGCATATTTCTACTTGGGTGAGTATTTGGTATCATGGTTAAGCAAGAAATAGTCATGAGTGTCCTTGTCTACAATAAAAGAAAAACGCATTGCAACAAAAAGGTTTTGTACTCATGTTCTTTATATGAATAAAACCTTACACGATATAAAACTAAAGTGTGATGATCCCATTTCAATACTTTGTCGCAACACCAATCCCATCAGTATATCCAAGAATCGAGTGATGTATTCTAAGACGAAGAACATTCTGATAAAGTATCACTTTCTATGGGAATAGGCTATAGAGAAGAACATCAAGCTAGAGTATGTCGGGACAAAAGAGTAGAGTACATATATATTCACCAAACCACTTGCAAGGGAAACTTTTGAGTATATGCAACAGAAGCTTGGAGTAGTTTCTATGCCATAGTGATTCACATAACATCAAGATTAATAGGACAGGGGAAGATCAATAGAAGTCTTTAAAACTTTCAAGTAAAGAAACTTTTGAATTTTTTACATATACATGAGTTACACGAAGAAAAACTGTGAAGAGAAAGAGAAGTAGAGATAATGGGGTCTTGTAGACAGGGAGAGAAACCCCAGCATGAGGATTACCCTTTGCAATTGATTTCAAAGGGGAAGAGATAGAGAAAGGCATGGAGATAGAAAGAGAGAAGCATGTCGATAGGAGGAATGATGATCACAGGGGGAGCATGGGATTCATTATTTTAATGCCTAAGTGTTTCCATCAATGCCAAAGGAGAACATTGTTGATAATTTGGTTGTCATTGATGTCAACCATTGAATAATCCTTGACAGTGTGGTTTTAGTACCCAAAATTGAATGAGGAATTTGGACATGACAGATAGAGTGAATGTAGACAAGACACTCATATGGATAGTAATTGTCATTCCATTTCCAGTGGTATTTTTAATGCCACGTAGTTCCTCACTGTTAGGGAGTTATGGCCTTGAGAAGTTGTAAGCCACAAAGAGTGGTGAAGAATCTTCTAGTTAGCTACAAGTCCTGAATGAAAGGGTGAAGTTGTTGTAACAAGAAAACTCTAGAATCCCTAAATTAAGGAGAGGTGTTACTTAGAACAAGTATAAATACACCTTAAGGAGTCATTCAAATATACTCACACATCCATTTTATTTATTATTTATCTTGTGAACTAGTGATATTTTTTCTAAGGTTGTGATGGTATATTCTAAGGAAGGTCGAAGGTGAAAGTCTTGGAGTTGCAACAAACATGAGTAACCCTATTTTCTAAGGTATCCATGAGTTAAAGTTTAGAATGTTGTAGATGTACATGAGTTACAATAGAGAAAACAATGGATTTCCATGAGTACTAGAGGAGAAAGTCACATATCTCTAAATACCTCATGAAAGATTGATTAAATGTTGGGACCAGGTCCCTCAATACTCAAGGAAGTCTACAAGTCAACATCTCAGAGTTTTAGGTCATATATAGAGGTATTGGTATGGTTGTACACTTGTTTTGATGGTTACCTTTTGTCATGATATGGTGTATTCTTGAGGCATACTTGAAATGTTTCGTTTGGTATTTGGATATCATATATCTTGATTGCTTAGATGAGTGAGCAGAACTCTTATATCTAGTTCAATACATGACATGTTTTTTATAGTTTATATTCTTTAGTTCATGTTGTATGGTGGCATATGCATGAGGGAAATGCATTGGCTCTTTAAGATACTTCATTGATGATATGGTACAGGTCTATATATCATTGGTGCTATGGTGTATGTTACATGTTGTATTCATGGTTGATTTTATGGTTTATGATTGATGCATGTTATAGTTGACATGTTGGTACATGGTTGATGCATGGTATGGTATAGGCACACAGGTTGGATACAATGATAGTTTGATAGGTTACAACTTGATGTGATAGTGACAGTGGAAGTGACAGTGGCAGTGGCAGTGGTAGTGACAATGGCAGTGATTATGGTAGTGACAATTTGTCTACACTTAAATTTTAGGGCAACAAGATAGGGAAAGGATAGGTGGTTGTAGCCACCTTTTGATTGGAGTAGAAGAAATTAAGGGGTTGTAGCCTCTTTCTGGTTGGAGCTAGATAATTCAAGGAGTTGTATCTTCCTTTAGGTTGCAGCCTGGGAATAGGGAGTTGGAGCCTCCTTTCAGTTATAGTTATAGAATCGGGAATTTTGTGCTTCCAATGAATGTATTCTTTTGATATATAAGAAAAAAATTATGTGGTTTTCTCCCATTTGGGTTTCCACTTAAATTTTGGTGTACTATGTATCTATTGTGATGTGATGTTGTTTATGATAATATTGTTGATGATATATTGAATGTTAATGATAAAATGCTAAATATTGTCAAAGATTATACTATGGTTAAAAAGTAAGAAACTTTATCATTATCGATTCACCCCCACTCTTAGTAATCCAACATAAATAGTGTGGGTCGCACAAACCATGCCTAACACATTGATAAGTATTTATTATTGTGAAAAAATTACAATATGAGCACTACTTGCTCATTTTACAACTTGGGAAGAGTCACAATACTCACCTCACCTCACCAATATACTCATATAGATATTTCTCACAAAATGACTATGTGTTGCAATAGCCTTCAAAACCACCTACGATACACCTGAGACATTCCCTAGACCATAGACTTGTTGTCCCTTTTTTTCATAGAATTTCACCAAGATAACATAGATTTCATTTCTTCCTCACACATGTCTCTGATAGACCTACATTTCCAAAGTTCCCAAAAATAACTTAGAGTGTCCCACCCTTGGCTACTTGTCTTCCATCTTGGTAGCTCTTCCTCAATTGGTTGCCTCTGAATTTTCCTGATACTTATTCTCTCCAAATATATTTCCAATATTATGCCTTCCTTGTTTGTGCATATTTGTTCTATTTTAAGGACTCCAAAGGTCACTTGTAAGAAATATCATGTATTTTGCGTGTTTCTCTCCCCTTCATGAACCCACACTCAAATGACTTTCCACACCCTTATGTGAACTCAATGGGCCCAAAAAATCCTGCATTCCCATCAATCATCATGTCTCTTGATGATTTATGATGTTCCCCATCCTTCTGAGCACACCCCTTGCCTTGTGCACCCTCTCATGACGATTATTGTGACTCCTTGTGGGTTTTTTAATGGGGTCGTCCCACCTCTCCAGTGCACCCATATTTCCAAGGGAAGATAGATCCACTCCTTGCCCATGCTCCCAAGTTTCCCCACCCTTTCCAAAATTTTACCCAAGTCTCCATCAATCGTTCTAAGGAAAGTAAGGTGTGTTCCCCCTTGGTGACTCCCATTATAGTCATGCGCCCAAGGTGCCCCTACTCAAACCCACATGTCTTTGTTTTTCCAACTGATTTCATGCCTCCTATGTTATCTTTCTTTAATCATCCCAAAGTCATGGGAGAACTTACATCCTCCCCCACTCCAAGTTGTTGTTGTGCCTAAAAAAATACTTTGATATATATTTAATATCTTCCCCATATTTGGATCTCATCACCAATCAAAAAATATTGTCTCCTCAATTATTTTCAACAAGGAAAAATACCCTTAGGAAGTTACATGATTCTATGAAATGTCTCTTCTCTCTGACTTATTGTTGCCTTCATACTTCAATTCATCTTCCCATGCTTTCGTGCATTGGATCCCCTTGTGACTTGAGATGATTGGGTGGCTAGTCTAATTGTTGCACCTCTTATATATAAACAACTCACATATTCATGTTCAAATATCCTTTTCTATATGCAAACTTTTCACATCTGCGACTCCCTATTTTCTCCAATATTTCATGTCACCCATTATGTTCTTAACATACTTTACCAAGGAAGCTCCTCAACGTGCCTCATTAGCCTCACTACCTCCCATCTAGACAGTGAGCCAATGTGTTGTGTTCTAGTTTGAAGATGAAGGGGGATGGATTTTTGGGCCATCTCCCTCATCTCCAATATATCCCAATGCAATCAATGTAGAGTCATTGTACTTATGCATTTTGTACATAAGCAACGATACACTTGAATAATTCTTCCTTCACACTCCTCCATGTGCCTTTCTAGCTCAGTGTCATATGGACGCACACCATGTTCAAGTTTTATATAGGAGGAATCAAAATATTGCTTGTTTATCATCTGCCAAGGTTGTTGCGTCTCCCTATCATGCTCCTGCTCCATGAATGGTCTATGCTCTTATTCAATGAACTGCTTTGGAATCCTTATCTATGTGACCTCCTTTGATATTTACTTCCATTTATCAAATTTCAAACATAAATCAGCCAAGCCATCCATTGTCTAATCCAAATACCCAACTATCTCTTTCACATCTAGAATCCTTTGTTCCACATGCACAAGCTTCCTTTTGTTCTCTACATTATACTCTAAAACAATCACCCCACATCATCCAAGTTCACTTCCACAAGGTTGTTTATTCTAGTTGTATACAAAAACCATATACAAAGAAGACATATGAGTGCATCCTTCCTTCCTCCTTATGGTGGTAATCAAGCATGGATTCTTTCCTGAGAAAATGACCAAATTATTCATGTGAGGAATAGGTGTAGTATTTTCCTTCCTCATGAAGTCATATCGCAAAAAACCTCAAAATCATCCATAGGAACAATGGTGAATCTCGCCATTCTGAAATAATCACCAAGATTCATTGAGATGTCCATGGATACACCAACGATTCTCTATACATCTATGTTGATTGTCTTGAAGATTTTCTGCATTGATTCAAACTGCAATCGAAGCCTCCACACCATCTCTTCTCTTAACAAGTTATGAGTCACGCCACTGTCCACCATGGCTATTACTAACTTCTTGTTGAGTTCAACCTACACATAGACAATTTGTCTCATCTCACCCTTGGAAATCCATAGATTCTCACTCCATGATAGTTTTCATGACCTGTAAGATGCCAATAGATGGGTTTCCTTCCTTCTCCAAAGAATTCAATTTTTTTTTCAATGGACAATTTTCCGCATAGTGCTCCTTGGCACAAACCCAACATGAAATCAAATTATTCTCTATCGATGTGTCTATTTTCTTTTCATTGTCTTTTATACCCTTGGACATCCTCATCTTTCCTTTTTTCTGCCTCTTCCCCTTCTCTTGTTGTTTCTTATCACCTTGGGAGTCCTCACTATTCCTATGACTTGTCTTGGGTTCACCCCTAAATTTCAATGGTTTTTTCTGCTATGGTGATTATTGTTTTAAGAGTTTTCATTTTCTATTGTTGCAACTCACTCTGCGTCCACGTTTGTAGACCATTCATGAAGTGGAAAATTCTATCTTCTTTCGACATGTATTTTATCTCCAACATAAGACCTATGAACTCCCTGATTTAGGATTGGATCTTACCAACATGCTTGAGATCCATTGACTTATTTTTTGTGATCCATGTTTGGTTCCTAGCACCAAACTATGCCTTCAAAGTTTCCTTCATCTCTACCCAATTTTCAATCTTTTGAACTATTTTTCTAGTTGCTAAGTATTTATCCCAATTCCTTTACCATAGCTTGTAGGTTCTTTTCAAGAACATTGTTGCAATGTTCACCTTGGCTTTGCCCAAACTTCCATTCAACTTCTCCAAGTACTGCTCAATGTCCCAAAAATGTTTCCAAGCAACTTAGAATTATGATTTCCATCATATGGGTTGGGTTCCTTTATCTTAATCCTCATCATCATGACAACGTCAGAGCTCTCTCTATTTTGAAATCTCCTTTAAATAATGTGATGGTGTCATCTTGGTCCTTCAAAAAGTGAAACCTCTACTTCCTTGAGTCCATCCCAAACATCATCTGTCAAGGTGTCCATATTAACATTTGTAGTTTCCTCACACTCCCCAACAACTTCATTAAACCCATGATTCATCCTACCTATCTCATTATCCATCTAATCAACCTTCTCACCATTCTGGCACATTGGGTCTGTCATCTACTCAACAACCTCTCAAAGATAAACTTGAATCGATCATTTAATGTGTCGGTCTTGGTCTCCCTATCAGTGTCACTTCCATCTGAATGTGACCCAACAATGTATGGCCCTCCAAGTATCTTCACTTTACCTACAAAGGTTTCATTGAAGGTACCTAAGAGATCATCTCAATACTTCTTCCAAATTCTATGATCAACTATGGAATCGGGTTTATGGAAGTCCATCATTCATCCACCTTGCCCAAGTGCTCGATTCACCCTTGTAACTATGTGCTCATTCTGCTCAAGTGATGCACCTAGGTATGTTCACAAGTCAAAAATTTATCTGCAACTTATCCCTAAACTTCTTTCAAAAACCACAAAGTTTTCTCTCAGGTTGTCTCTACAATGGGTCACTATGTCGAACCCTCACCAAGCCTGCACCCAAGCATTCTTCACAGAAAGTGTGCCCCACCACAACTATTCTGATCTTAGTAGTGGTGAAGAGCCAAATATGCTCTGATAGCACTTGTCATGATGCCAGATGATTCCTATTCAAATATTGTGATAATTCACCTCCTGAGGGCATGTGGCACCATGATGGTTCTTACTTGGTTTATTGGCACACCAAGAATACTTCATCCATAATATACCTATTCACCTAGATCATAATCATAGTCTATTCTAGGATATCAAAGAGTAACACTCCTACTGTAGTGAAACTCTTGTATACATAGACAATTATTAATAGTTTAACACTTAGTCATTTATAAGCATAAATCCATGAACCTGAGAAACCAAGAGAACAAGTATGGAAAAACAGAATACATAAACATAAATAGTGCAAGTGGCACAAACCATGCCTAACACCCTTCTAAGTCTTTGTTATTCTGAAACAATTACAATATGAGAACTACCAGATCAATTTACAACTTGGATGGAGTCACATGACTTAGATCACCTCCCGAAGAAACATATACACATATTGATCACACCAAGAATCTCTATTCCAACCACATCTGAACCTCTTGTGGTGCACCTCATATATTCCCTCGACTGTAGACTTGTTGTCCCTTCCTTTCCATAGAATTTCACCAAGATGACAGTTATTTGAGATTTTGGTTCTACCTCACACATGTCTTGGACAAACCCTTGTTTCCATACTTCTCCAAAATCTCTTATAGTTTCCACTCTTTGTTATTCATC
>JASDQU010102717.1:258064-282904 GCA_032191745.1 Picea mariana
ACTTTCCATCCTGAGATTTGCTTCTTTGTTTTTCCTTTGTTCCTATAAACAATCTCTTCAACAATTAGTCGAGAACTCAATCTGTGCACACCTTACAACAAATTTCTCTCCACTTCAACTTTTGTGGATGACTTCACACTGCTTGCTACTTTTCTCCAACCGCTTCTATCTCTCGTGACTAAATCACGCTATCCTTTCTGAGATTTCGAGTCTAAAAACTTTGTCACACACTCCTTGCAGACGTCAATGTCGTCCTTGCATGTGTATAAGTTCGACTGTCTCTTCTGAGCTTTTGAGTTGGAATAGACTCAGTCACACACTCCTTGTAGACACTATGCACATCTTGCACTCACTCAATGAAAATAGATGATTGAAAATTATCTACTCCTCACAATGATTCATACATTCAACAAAAAAAATGTGCTCATGGATTCAACAACAAAAGTAACAGAGAATTTGAAAAATAACAGAGATTCTACCATTCATTCAGATAGACACATAACCAAAAACATTTGGGACAATGTTCCTCTCTTTTATTCATCCAACTGAAACTGTTTACATACATACACTGTTCTTCACTACTCCTTAACCTATACAAGATAGATTAAAATGTTGCTCGGTTCTCCTCTATCCCCAACAACAACGATAATAAAAAACAACTATCAACAACCCTTTCTGGGAAATATTACAAAGATTTATACAAAGAGGCACTGTTCGATCATTTCCTCCAACTAATCTACCCTATCTTAAACAAAATTAAATTCTATCAACTACTTAACACCTATTACAATAAATATTGTGTCACACAGATAAGAGTGCAAGATCGAATTATGTACTGTGATTCGATTCATAAAAACAAATACATTTCCCCATCATCTTCCGTGACGGCTCGGCCTCCGAACATTAAAGACATTCATAAATCAAAAAGTGTTGTCAGATATCACATTAATACATTGATCAGTTTGAAATTAAAAATATTTCAAAATGTGTGATAGTGTGCCCAACTGTCTTCCACGCTTGTGCTTTGTTGGCGATGTTCCTACATCAATTACGCTTGTATTTGAAAAAAATATATTATAGAAGAGGGGATCAAGGTGAACATAAATTTGTATTGGAAAAATATATACATCTATAAACCTTTGAAGAAAAAAATAATAAACATGAAGTGGACCACAAATGTATGTGGAATTAAAAAATGAACAACCACATGATAACTCAATACGACTGTTGGAAACCAAGTGTAGTATAAATGAAAAATTACAGAGTATCAAAGAAAATAATGAAAAAATACTCAAGTTCAATAAAGAACAAGAAGATATAACTGAAATCCTACTTAAAAACATGACTCATGAAACAGTTCAGAAATGTAGGACAAACTTCCAAGAATGCTAAAAATGAACTATCAAATGAAGGGTCACAGTAGCGTAAATACCATCCAACGATTAGTGATAAAACATAGTTTTTCACCGAAGGAAGTAGTGACGATAACTCTGAAAGAATCACCTTACATAAAATTGTACCCAAAACTAGGAAAAGGAAATGGCATAAAGACAAATTGTTTGGTGAGTTTAAAAGATCAGACCACCCAGTTTTGATGGTTAGTTTAAGGAGTGAGTAGAAGCTTGGCTTCTTAACATAGGTAAATATTTACAAATCTACAATTACCCATGAAATTTGAGAGATAGGTTATATCTGTACTAATTGAATGCTAAAGCTTCCATTTTGTGGAAGGAAACAAAAACAATCGATAATATTAGGAGTAGTGAGTTAAACTGGAAATTATTCAATAAATACTTCAAACAAACGTATTTAACATAATGGTACTATGATGAAAAGGCTGAGGTGTTCCATAATCTTAATTTAGGAAATATGACTATTGAGGACTTTGTCACCAAGTTTGTAAGTCTGATGATATGTACCTTACCTTAGAGAGGAGAAGTAAAACATTTAGTGGTTTATGAGTTATTTGCCTCATGTATACAAGGAAAAAATTATGTTTTTTAATACAAAAATGATGGATGGATTCATAAGGAACGCACAACTATGTTTTGCACAATTTAAATAGAGGTATGGAAATAAAAAAACATGGCAGCATAGGAAGAGAGACAAGTTTGATCCTAGGAAGACGTTATTTAAGCATCCTCAACAGCCATCACATATTGCACCAGTTAGGAGAAATAGATTCAATAGAAAAAAAGTGTATTAGTTCATAACAGTAATAAACCAATAGATTTGGTAAATGATACAACTTGGCCACCTCTAAAGTGTTGGGTTTTCAAATAACCATACATATATCGATATGTTTCTTTAAACAAAAAAAATAAATAAAGAAGTATATAATATACAGTAAGCAACAATAGTAAATGACATTGCTAGAAGTATTTATAAGATCAATGTTACCCTTGAAAAATGATAGGCTGAACATCAATCTTCCATGGTAGAGATAGAAAGTCCGATTAATCAAAAACTTGTATCCATTTTAATAGACCCTGGTGCAAGTCTAAGTTATATTTCACCTGCAGTAGAAGAAAGTTGCAAACAAGATAAAATAAAACCTAAGAAGTATTGGCTAGTTCAGATAACCACAGGATCAAAGCAAAACGTGATTCAGTTGGTAAAAGATTGTATGGTGACCATGAATTGTGTGGAATCTAAGGTAGATATGGCAATTTTACCCTAAGGGTATTATGATCTACTCATATGCATGGATTGGCTCGAAAAAAATTCAAATGTTGTAGATTGTGAGGACAAATCTTTTAATTTTTTAGATGACTCTAGAAAATGTAAAAGAGTGAAAGGAGTACCTCGAGGAGTGTCAATAATACCAATATCTTCCTTACCACTAAAAACAAATGCAATGAAGGGATGTGATATGTTTTTGTCCATGTATCTGATAATATCAAGAGAATGAATAAAAGTTTTTTCACTGAATATCGTATACTGAAAGAGTTTTAGGATGCATTCCCAAAAAAAATTCTAGGATTACCTCCTAGAAGGGACATGGATTTCACTATAGATTTAGTACTTGGATCTGCACTAGTGTCTAAGGCTTCTTACCGAATGAGTACTCTAGAACTGATCGAACTTAAGAAGAAACTTCAAGAGTTGATAGATAAGCAATATATCAGACCTAGTGTGTATTTGTGTGGAGCACTAATTTTGTTTGTTAAAAGGGAAGATGGAACTTTTAGAGGAGCTAATATCTTTTCTAAGATAGATTTAAGGTCTTGATACCATCGGGTTAGGATTAAAGAAGAAGAAATTCATGAAATTTATTTCTAAACTAGATATGGACACTATGAGTTTGTAGTTGTACCTTTTATCTTAAAAAACAAACCTACTACATTTATGTTCTTAATGAATAGTGTGTTAAGAAAATATATCGACAATTTTGTAATCGTGTTCATCGATGATATATGATTTATTTAAAAAAAAAAAAAAGAGAAACATGAAGAACACCTATCACTGGTTTTGGAAACACTCAGGGAAAATCAATTGTATGTAAATTTCAGTAAATGTAATTTTTATTGGGATAAAGTACAATATTTGGGGCATGCAATTTCAGAATAAGGGATTTCAGTTGGCCCATAAAAGGTCAATGAAATCCTATAATGGCTAGTGCCAAATATGTGTCGAATGTCTGATCTTTCATGGGAATCATAGGGTATTACCATCGGTTCATAGAATGGTTTCAAAACTTTCCTTTCCAATAACCTCGTTGCATAAAAAAGGGAATTAGAGTCAAATGGACTGAAAAATGTGAAGAGAGCTTCGAAAAAATAAAAAAATTGTTGACAACAACAACTATTTTGAATATTGCAGACCCACATAAGGGCTTTGTGGTATGTACTAACACTTCATTAGAAGGATTAATATGTGTGTTATTACAATATGACCATGTGATTTATTACGAATCAAGAAATATGAAACCACATGAAAATAACTATGCAGCCCATCATGTTGAATTGACTGCTAGCATACATTCTTTAAAAATGTGGCGACACTACATGTTCAGTAGGAGATTATTATTGAAAATTGATAATAAGAGACTTATGTATCTTTTTTATCAGCCTAACTTAAATGAAAGACAATAAATGTGTTTATCCTTCATAGGTGAGTATGATTTTGAAATAAAAAATATTAAGGAAAGGACAACAAGATTGGAGATGTACTTAGAAAAAAACTAAATGCAATTTTCAGCAGTAACTTACAAACCAATTTGAAACAAAGAATTAAATCAGTAGTTGAAAGTGATGAAAATTTTAGGAAATTCTCGGAAAATTTTCAGAATAATAATTTTGACGAGGAAGAAACAAAATTTAGTTGCAATCAAAAAGGTATAGTATAGTACAAAGGAAGAATTCATGTTCCAAAAAACACAGAGTTAAAGAATTTAATATTGGTTGTAGTACATAAGAACCCTTATTCAGGTCACCATGGTTAGAAAAATACTATAACAAATTTAATGAAAGAATATTTTTGGTTGGAATGAAAAATAAGTATCCAAATATCTATGCAGGTGTCTTGAGTTCCAACAAATTAAAGATGAGCACCTTCATCCTGCTGGATTACTACATTCCTTACCCATTCTTGAGTGGAAATGGAAAGTGATTAATATGCATTTCATTACAGAACTACCTACAACTAAAAATAAAAATGACTCTATAATGGTATTAGTGGAAAATCTCTCTAAAGATTCACATTTTATTCTAGTAGAATTGACTCTCAAGACCATAAACATTGCATAGATTTTCATGAAGGAAATTTTTACGATGCATGGCTTACCCAAAACCGTCATTTCAAACAAAGATAATAAGTTCACCTTGAATTTATGGAAGACCTTGTTTAGTGGTTTGGACACTCAATTGAATTTCAATACAACATATCATCGTCAAACTAATGTTTAGACCGAAAGGACTAACAAAATTGTACAGGATATGTTGTGGATGTATGTAATGGACTTGTTAGAATATTCAACAATACTGAGAAGTGGCGTGAATTAGTATTGATAAATTTTTACCACTTTTAAGTATAACATGTATCATCAACTTATCAATAATTTATCACTTATGATTTCATTCAATATATCATGAACAATACCATGCAATAGTGAATACCATATAACCATAGATACACAATACATACAAATTTTATGTGGAAACCCAAATGGGATAAAAATATAGAATTATTTATTATATATCATAACATTACATTCATATGAAGAACGAACTTCAGAAATTCGGCAACACCAAATGGAAGAAGACACCAACCCATTGTTTACTGGATCCAACCTTAATGAAGCTACAACTCGCTAGATTTTCCAACTTTAACTAGAAGGAGGATTCAACCCCCTAATTTAAAGACTCCAACCTAAAGGAACCACCAAATCACTTTATTCTCCAACACCAACTGGAATGAGTTTCCAACCCCGTAATTTACAGGATCCAACCTAAATGAAGTTATGACTCCCTATATTCTCCAGTGCCAACTGGAAGGAGGCTCCAACCCCCTTTCCTTACCCCTTCCTTCCTCCTTGAGATATAAATGGAGAATCAACCTATCACTAAAACATTTTGTCACTTTAATTTCATTGATACTTATACATCATCACTGTCACTATCACTATCATTGTCTCCATCACTACCATTGTTTTTGTCACTGTCACTATCATTTTCATTGTCACTATATCTATCACTTTTCACTGTCATTGATATAGATACATAATCATCATAAAATTTGAGACAACCCGAATAACCTATGCCAATATCAATGAGAACATATCCCAAAATGCATGCCCAAAATAGCCAATATATGTATCAAACCAAGTGCCAAGATATACCTCAAGTATGAGACATAACATCCATAAACCATGTATCAAATATATTCCTCAATAATGTCCCATAACATCCATTCTATTTATCAAACCATGTACTAAGTATATGCCTCAACCATGTACCAAAATATATCCCTTAAATCATGTACCAAGAATTTACCAAAATATGTCTCAAGCATGTACCAAAATCTCTAAGATGTGCATCAAGAATAACTCATGATATCCAAAATATTCCTCAAATCAAATGCCCAAAATAACCAACATATGTCTCTAGCCATGTTCCAAATACCCTCCAAGATATGGCGCAAGGCATATGCTATAACATCAAGATGAAAACGTCTAGACATATATAAAACCATACGTTTTATCATGTAAGAACATGATGCATAAGATCACAAACCAACAAATCTTCCTCAATCTTCAACATTAAGATAATGGAACCTTATTCAAAAATTTTACACAGATTCGTGATTCATATGTTGTCAACATGCATACATCCACGCTTTGTTCCCCTCCAACTAGTGTCCATTCATGCTTTTATCCACTACAAGTTGTGGATAACCTCGTAAAATTGGTATAGTCACCTCCATACACCTCGCTCTCCTCAAACTCTTTTCTTCTAGTCTAGATTTCCTTCGTTGAGATGACCAATCCTCCTAGAACAAGTGCAGACCCACTTATTCTAGCTCCATACCATAAAAACACACTTGGATAGATGAACAAATGAGAGGTTCTTTATGTGTATTTATAATCTTCCAAGTGCCTCCTTTATTTGACTTTAGGGACAACTTGTAACTTTTTGTTGCAACAAATTTTCTTCTTTAATTAATTTTGTGTCCGACCTGTAACTTATAATTCTTAGATCCAAGAATTGTTGAGCATACCTTTTGTCTTCATCTATAAGAGGGTGTAACTTCTCAATCGTGAGGAGTGACATGACATACCACCTACCATTGGAAACATCATGACGATGACTATCTATCTATGAGGGTTTTTAATATATTTGCAATGTCCTTCATCCTCATTTTCCTTAAACACCTTCAAGATTCATGACCACACCTCTGAGGCTTCTTTTAGACTTATTCAAAGTGTCTTCCCATGAGAGCCATGCTTAAAGCTACTTCATAATGGGACCACTTTGGAAACTTATTAAAATACACCCATTACTTGTTGAAGCTTTTAAACTTCTTCTAAGTTTGACATGACCCATTACTTCTAGGCGCTTCTAGGGATTTTGTATTTCTTCTATGGTTGACATCAATGAGAACCAAATTTCCAACAATACCCCACTTTGGAATTGATGGAAACACTCATACTCTCCGTGTGACCATTGTTCTCCCTGTCTTCATGCACTCTGATTTTTCCCTCCCCTTTTGAAATCAATGTAATAGGTTAATTCCCTATGACAATATACCTTATTTTAATAATATCCCTCCCCCTGTATTCATGCTTCTGATATTTCTCTCCTAATTTTTCTCTTTCTCTCCACATTTGAAAATAAGGGTAACTCCTTCTAACGATTTCTTTTCCCCTATCTTCTTCTTCAATATGTCGTGTAGATCAATGTGGGGATTCTTTTATATGATTTGTTTCCTCTCTTATGATTCTCATTGTCGATTGGTATTTCTTGTTGTTGTAATATACTAACATATATTAAAATAATTCATGTTAAGGTTCCTTAATGGATTGTCATATTCACTACACTGAAACCAATGACATAATCATTAAAAAATCTTCCCTTGAAAATAAAATTCCTCATGATGGTTTATCTCCCTTGTCTTATTGTGCCTCTCCTATCAATATACTTGTTTTTTTAGTAATCTAATTTAATGAACATTCATCTTGATGAAAATACCAACAAGTCTTGCTGCAATTCCTCTTGATATCATTCTTTCATCCACTGTCATGTATCTTCTCTGGTTCATGTCAAGTATTGTCTTCTATACTTGCCACATATCTCATGAATTCATCTCTACCCATATGTCATGAAACTCTCCATGAATATACTACTCAAATGCAAATGATGATAACCATATTTCACTTTACTATTATGAAGACTTCATTGAATGTACTACAACTGATCACTAGATATTCCTTCTTCTCAACCTGAATCAAATATATGCACTAGTCTTCTCTATCTTCAAATCAAAACTCTACAAGTTTTAAACACATTCTCAAATCTGCATGGGGATGTGTTTTGAAACAATTATTCTTAATTAACCAATATTCCCATAAATCCATTCTAAATATTCCTTCCCAAAATCTACAAACAAGCACTTAAGATTGCTTGAAAGATAGTTCTCAAATTTGTAGCTACTTCTTAGACTCCCTCTCTTCAACACTCACATTTGTTGGTAGTCTCCAAGCCAGATGGATGATACCAATATATAAGCTAGATCTGTTGTAGGATCGTCATTTTGAATTCTAACATCTTCCTCTTTACTTTTAAATTAATCATGATCTTGCCAACTCTATAAATACCGTGAGTATGATATTTGGGAGTTTTTCATTCACCTCTTCTTTTTTTTATTTCCTTCTCCAAATTTTATTGTATCTTATATTAATGTTTTATTTCATTGAAGTATCCATAATGGTTCTACAATCATGAGCTATGTTTCCATAGTTATGGAATTTGTAACATTCATTATTGTATGGAGACACATAAACATTTATTTCTTGAACATCTCTTCCATAAACTCTGCAATATACAACTTTATGTCAAAATTTATTACCATTAAAACAATAACCAAGAAAATAACTTTGATACCTAGAAGTGAATTGTCTGCTTTGTGATGTATTCCTTCTGAATTCATGACTTATTTGACCACAATTTTCTCTTGTGTTGTTTCCTTCATAATCATTGAAGCTTCTTTGATACATGGAAGTAGAAGGTCTTATGTGATCTTCTTATTGAGTCTTCTCCATTTCTCGAATGTTCTTATTTCAAGGATCACATTATTCCTTCTTTATAAGGCCTCTAATGACTTCCGTATAACTCTTAGCATTCTCTTCATTCTTCCTTTCCAACAATCTGTAAATTTCTCTTCAACTTTCATTACTGACAGTGTGGATCTTCCTCTCTCGTCAACACTCTTGCAAGGATTTAAATTTTTTTCTTCATTGCATGAGGCTTCATCGATGTATCCAAAATATTATTTACCACATAGTGATCTTTGACAACCGAGAATTTACTCTAGTACCTAAGAGATATTGAAGCTCTTTTTGAACTTGTTAACTTCAACCCTTAATGTCATGCCTTCTACTTCAATATTCTCAAAATCTTCTTCTTTCTTCATCATCTCGATCTTCATTACTTCTTCCATTTTCTTTTATTCTTCAACTTGGGTTATCAATGAGATTATTTATTATTCTAATCTTATTTCTTGTGGACTAAATTATGTGTCAATATTTTTTAAGTCCTCAAATATTTCCTTGAGATAACTTGTCAAATTTTATTCTCTCTTATCTACTTCCTTTCTTAGTGATACTATTTCGGCTTCCAAATATTGTTTTTCTTCCAACTAATTTTTGAGTGTTCATTCAATTACTCTTGCTTGTTCAATCCATACCTTTAGATTTATAATAATTTATCGGACTCCTTCATATTTTTCATTCATATTGTCAGAAACCTCCTTTATCTTGATCAATTCTTCCTTGAGAGACTTTTTTTTCTTCCTTTATCTTTTTACCTCACTCAAAGAGATGATTAGTTCTTATTGAATATTTACTTCACCTTCTTCTTCATAATCTTCTTTGTCATTTTTAATTTCTTCTTGTCTATATCAATATCTTCTTTATCCTAATCAACATGCTATGAATATGTGATAAGAGGCGATTCCTTAGAGTAACGATTATGTATCTTATCCCAAATTTCTTTGGTTGATGAACATTTTCCCACTTTGAATTTTACCGAATCAGGTAATCTATATAGGATGGAAACCATTACTATTTTTTTGTTCCTTTTTAATTCCTTCTTGGTTGTAGTCTTCTGAGCTTTATTTGAACTGGTGTATCATATAACAAGTCAGTACCAAACATCATACCCATGTGCCTCTAAAAATATTATCATCCTTCTATTCCACATTTCATAGTTCTTACCATCAAAATTTGGTGTTCCATTATCTTTGTACTCCATGATATACCTTCTAGTGGTTAGAATTTTTTTTGAATGACCCACTCTGATACTAATTGTTGGCATATTCATGAATACTAAGGGGGGTGAATCGATATTGATTAATGTTTACAAATTTTAATCAAAAGATGTAATGATCAACTTATCAACAATTTATCACTTATGATTTCATTCAAGATATCATGAACAATATCATTCAACAATGCATAACATATAACCATAGATAGACAGTACACAATAATTTTACGTGCAAACCCAAATGGGAGAAAACCATCAAATTATTTCTTATATATTATAAGATTACATTCATTGGATGCACCAAATTCCAAAATACTCCAGAACCAAATGGAAGGAGGAACGAAACCCTTATTTATGGGCTCCAACCTAAAGGAAGCCACAACTCCCTATATTATCCATTTCCAACCCTCTAATTTATAGGCTCCAACCTAAAGGAATGTCCAAATCCTTGTATTCTCCAACACCAACTAGAAGGAGGCCCAAACCTAAAGGAGGCTACGGATATCTATATTCTCTGAAACCAACTAGAAGGAGGATCCAACATCCTTCCCTTACCCCTTCCTTTCTCCTTGAAGTATACATGGAGACTCAAGCACTCACTGCAAATTTTTGTCGCTGATAATAATACATCATCATTGTCATTGTCATTGTAACTCTCTTTGTCACTATCAATTTCTCTATCAGTGTCCTTGTCACTGACATTGTCTCAATCACTTTCATTCTCTTTGTCACTGTCACTGTCACTAGTATAAATAGATCAACATAATTGAAGATGATAAAACCTCAATAACCTATTCCAAGATCACCAAGGACATATCCCAGAACGTATTATGAAAATCACCAATATATGCATCAAACGAAGTGCCAAGATATACCACAAGTATGAAACATAAAATCCATAATCTATGTATCAAATATATGCGTTAAGCATGTTCCCTAACATCCTTTTTATCCATAAAAACATGTACAAAGGATATGCCTCAAGAACAAGCCATATCATTCATGATATACCTCAACCATGTACCAAAAGATATGCCTCAAATCATGTGCCAAACATGTACCAAAATATGTCTCAAACATGTACGCAAATCTCTAAGATGTGCATCAAGAAAAAGTCACGATCTCAAAAACATTCCTCAAATCAAATTCCCAAAATCACCAACATATGTCTCTAACCATGTGTCAGACACCCTCCAAGATGTTCCTCAAGGAATATACCATAACATCAAGATGCAAACTTAAATACATATAGAAAATCATACCTTTTATCATGAAAGAAAATGATGCATAAGATCGCAGACCAATAAACCTTCCTCAATCTTGAACATTAAGAGAATCGAACCTTCTTAAAAAAAATTGCACAGTTCCACGATTCATACACTGTCAACACACGAACATCCTCTCTTTTTTCCACTGCAACTCATGTACATCCGCGCTTTGCTGCACTACAACCTATAGATAATGTCAAAAAATAGGTACAGTCACCTCTGTAAACGTCACTCTCCTTGACCTATTTTCTCCTAGGCCATATTTTCTTCGGTGAGATTACCAATCCTTCTAAAACAAGTGCAGAACCACTTCTGTTATCTCCTTACCATAAACACACACTTGGATACATTAAAAAATGATAGGTTGTTTATGTTTATTTATAATTTTCCAAGTGCCTCATTTATTTGAATTTAGGGCAGACCTATAACTTCTTATTGCAACAACTTTTATTCTTTAATTAATTTAGGAGCTGACTTTTAACTTCTCATGATTAGATCCAAGGCTTATTGACCATACTTTGGGGCTTCATCTTTAAGAGGAAATAAATTCTCAATTGTGAGGAACCACATGATGTACCACCTATTGTTGAAAACAACATTACAACGACTATCCATCTATGAGGATTTTGCATGCATTTTCAATGTCATTCATCTTATTTTTCCACAAGCACCTTCAAGCTTCATGACCACACCATGGTTTCTTGTAGACTTCTTTAAAGCATCTTCTCGTGAGGGACATGCTTAAAGCTACGCCATGAGGGGACCACTATGGAAACTTCTTCAAATACACCCATTATTTCTAGAATCTTTTAGACTTCTTCTAGGGTTGACATCACCCATTACTTATAGGGGCTTCTGGGGCTTATGGACTTATTCTAGGGTAGACATGAATGGAAACCAACTTTCCAATACGACTTCCCCATGAAGTGGGAATATTACCTTCATTTGGTTAAGTATTCATATAACGATGGTTATCAATCCCCCTTAAATATGAGTCCCTTTGAGATGATGATGGGAGGAAGTGTCGAACCTCGGTTAGTTGGCAAAAACATGTTGATAGAATTATTCTAGGACCATATATGCTAAAATAAATGGAAACAATTGTTCATAAAGAAGAAAAAAACACTTGAAAAGTGTATAATACAGACAAAATAGTTTTGTAGAATTGAAAAGGAAACATACAAAATTCAATGTAGGAGATCTTCCTATCTAAAATTCAAACCCAGAAACAGTTCATTGAAATTGGGAAAGAATTCCAAGTTTTTAGCAAGGTACTGTGGGCCATTTGAAGTGTTTTCCAGAATAGGGAAAGTAGCCTATCAACCTTTACTACGAGCCAATTTAAAATTACACAATGTATTTCACGTTTCATTGTTAAAGAAGTATGTAAATGATGTAACTCATATTGTATATTTGAATGTGATTCAAGTGGAACCAGAAGGTGAGTTTCGAGTGGAACTGCTTATCCATGAGGACGGCTTATCCATTCTTTTTCCAAAGCTAAGATTCTCATATTGGAACATCGAAGATGGTGTCCAGTTCAAGGGGGAAATGATGTAATGGGAAGGATGTAATGTCCCACCACTTATAAATATTTGAATATTTTAATTTTCAGGATATATGTTGTGAAAACTTATGTTAAATTTATATCACAATAAACATTGATGATGATGAATATTTTTGTAAATATTATTTTTAATTTATTTTATTTATCTAGAGACAAACATATTAGAAAATTAGTTATAAAGAATAAATCATTATTCCATGGAAGAGTGAAAAAGGATAAAACCACCATAGTAAATATTTTCTATGAGGACAAGTGTAAACCTACTCCCAAAGATGTGGGATTTGAGTGAACAAGCTAGCACAAATTTAGGCCAAAAAGATGCCCTAGGGTTAGGGATGAGGCTAACTTGAAAAATAGCAAGGAAAGTTATTAATACTTCTTGTTAACAAAAGAAAAGACAAGTATAAAGGAGGCAAGTGAATGATGAGTACTTGTGAAGAGAATTTGAGTTTTATGGTTATGAGAAAAAGTCAAACTATGGCATTTGTAGTTAACGTGATGTAGTTTTTGTAACCTTGGAGGAATTGGTTGTGTACTTAGTTTATCCTCAATTTTGAAGCAGGTTCAAATATTTTTCTCTTGTTAATATTTTTTTTATTTTAGAATGATAACTAGTAAGAAATGATTATAAGAATTTTGTGGTTGATACAATTAAATAAATACTATTTATGTAATATTTCATTTAATGGATTTATTGCAAAAAGAAATAGAGATAGAATAGAAAATGAATACAAAGGTTGCAATATTGATTATAACTAGATAAAGATAATTTTTGTGTATCATTTGATTATTAATATTGTTGTAGTAAAGAAATAGTTCCTATATATCTGTAACATATTATATTTTGAGGAAATATATTTTTTTGGTATAAATATTTAAAGAAGAAAATAAAATATTTATATGATAACTTGTGAATTAATATGCATGCCTAAAATTTTGTTTTATATAATGAAAAATACATAAAAACATATAGTAGATCAACAAGTATTGGTATATTATACATTCTACACAATGATTGTGCTTCAGAAATATGATGTATAAATTATTGAGTAGGTATTGACGATAAAACTACTTCAATAATGTATTTACCTAAAACTTAGAAGTACATACTATTATATATAAAGGATTCAAGTACAATACTTCTACTTAGTATTCCAGTTTGATATATTCCACGGGAAATGCAGAGAGAGGTCTCACAAATATAATGGACATTATTTAGATTTTATTTTATAAATGGTTATAGTAGCAAGTCACGAATATTGTTTCTATAAAAAAATATATATCTCTCATAGTTCATTTTTTAAAGAATAGGTTAGGGTTTTCATTTTAAAAGAAAATCATTGATTTAGTAAATAAATTATATTTAAGTCGAAAGGCGTACACCTATTGATAATGGGCACAATTAATGATCTTTTAATCTTAAATTCTAATCTGATGGCTAAGTATTGAAGATGCTGGCATATTCTTAGTCCTTCTCCAAAATAAATGCTTCAGATTTATTATTCATAACTTCCTTACATTTATGAAGCCATTCCTTAACATATTTATTTTTTTACATTTACCTAATCACATTATAAATTTACTGTAAAATAACATAATTGCCACGATCAAATGATTGAAGAGGATTAAAATATATGGAAGCCACATTTAATATTCACCTGTCATTAAAATATATGCAAACCACTTTTCATTTTGGTGGCACTCATTCATTTTTTATATCTAAAAGATTATTTAATACCACGACAGAAGAGAGTTTTCTCCAACCGTGAATAGGCTGTGCTAGTCCTAGGATAAATGAACTAGAGAGCGAGAGAGATTCGCAAACCATTCCTAGGTTGAGAATATTGAACAACAAAACGTAAAGAAGTATTTCTAATATAAATAGTTTTTATTACAACTAAGGCGTGACCTCCCATATGGGGTGAAACTTGAAACCTAGGAACCCATATATACATTTGAAGGGATGCTTGAGATTACTTGACCTCGCAAGTTGGAGACCAAAATTGGAGTCCATCATACAAATTTCTTGGTGGTATTTCATCGAGGTTGAATCTTAAGGAAGTGACACAACTTGATAAAATTGTCCATTGATATCCGGCTTGGGAACATTGTTCATTGATATTCGGCCGGGTTTCCATAACCATGCACCATTTCTACGCAAAGATTTAATACTCATAGTGTTAAAAAGGAGAAGTGTATTGTAGACAAATTAAATATTTAAAACTACAACGCCATATCTTTCCTGGAACTATATTAAAGTTATGCGTTTGAGTTGTGAAGAAAATCTCCAGGAGACATTCTTGTCTACAATCCATGATTACCTATGGAAGAATACCTTTAAATCAACTGAATAATGTGCAAGGAAAAAACTATGTAATGATTTATTTAATCATTAAGTAACTTGGAATAATAACGATGAGATTGCTACCCAAGAATAGCATCCAAAAAAGTGAAACTTATCTGAACAAAGGTTCTTACCTTAGCCCGAATACTCGTGTCAGACGCTGGAAGTAGACTCTTTGTATCCTTTGATCATGATGTGTTGAGTATGACCCATAAATACAAGGTTAACCATAGACAAGGTATGAGTATGGGTGTCCATACAAACTAAACCAAATATACAGTTATGGAAGCCAAATGGATTATATTTACACGATTAAAACCCCGTATGTTAAGCGTATGTACAATACAATAAATCGTTTACCTGGAGCAAATGAAGTAGACAAGCCAAACATTAATTTGATGAGAATGATAATCTTGATTGGGGATGACCTGCAATGAAGAATAACTCATAAATATAGTATTAGTATTAAAAAGAAATTTATAAAAATTATTGTAATCCCTAATAGCGGGAAGATTAGCTTACATAATCATGATAATGGCGAACAGAAAAGGAGTATGTAGAAAAATAAAACTCACGACTCTAAGTTACCCTCTGCATATCAGAACAAAAACATATGGTTCCTTGATCGTGCAATGATAGTAATGAATTGAGTCTGAAATTGGTTAACGACACATATGCAAGAGGGACAAGACGTGGCACATACCTAGTCACTGCTAAGTGGAACACAAGTGTTCAACTACCAATTTAATGGTATAGAATTACTAAGAAATATTTCATAGTATCCCATTTCATAACTCATGACGTGACATGAATCAATTCGACCATATAGCTATGGATAAATTATTTGTGTATTAGAATGTAAAATACATGTACGAGATTATGATGGAAAACAAGGACGACATATGACCTATAGCTTTCGTTATACACACCAAAGTATATACTTAAATTAGTAATATGTTGTGGAAACAAGAATTCGATCAAGTCATCTGAATGTTGATAACAAAGGAAAGAAATACGAAATTTAACCTTTATGAGTATATATAAGTCAATATACAATGAGTTCAAGAATAAACCATGGAATTGATCAATATAAGAAGCAAATAGGATAATGTATGGTAACCATGAAATTCTATGTTGTAATATGTTGTAAATAAATGGAGAGTGATAGCGTACTTTATAATTAACTTTTAATGATTAAATAGAAAATACTTATTTTTTAATAGTTTGTTAAGAATGATCATTAAGGTGTTGGTGTGTTGAAGCTAAAAGAACATAAATTACAATGCTTAAATTGAGAGAAGCCTTGACAACATGTTGGTGTTAGAGTTGAGCCTTGGGATAAGGTATCAATAAGTGACTAATTTGTTAATGTAGTACCATAACCATTAGAATTAATAGAAAATAATTGATTGAATAGGTTCTCACAAAAAAATTACTTGAAATAACTTAATAAAACATGTTATTAAGTTCAAGTAAGTTTTTTTTATTTTTTTTATGGAAGAGGGGGTGTTACACCAATATAGTTATACATCATAATGATGCACCCAACATGTTCATGTACCATAAATAATTATATGAACCATATCAAAAGAAACATATCCAACAAGGAACCATACATATGCACATACAATGAACAATATCAAAGAAACTTATCCAAAGAGATGTAAATCATAATGAGGCATTCATCATGTGGATACACCGTAAATCATAATATGAACTATATCAAAATAAAGGTAACCATAAGGGCACCCAAAATGTGCATATGTCATGAACGATGTGAAAAGAAAGGTTTCTAATGCATGCACATATCATGAATAATATAAAAAAGAGGACACGTGATATTAAGTCATCTTCAAAGGTCATCATTACTACATAACTATCATTAAGAGAAACAATGCTTCATGTGGTAAGATCATTGACATATAGAACATCATAAATGAACACATGCATATATTTTCAAAAATACTATTAAGAACTAATCATGCTAGCCACCCTTCATTAATTATCAATTTCCATTATCAATAAATATTTAAATGCTATCATTATTTATTAAGAAATATTTGTATTCATCATAGACTAGACAATCACATCAACTCATTCCTTCGTAGAAGAAAGAAACAAGGCATGGTGAGTCCAAAACACTATATCATGTTATTCAGACCCAGGTATCAACACATGATAAAACCTTTATCATATTGACATCACATCAAACTAAGATTTACTCATAATAAGAAGTGAATGATACATTCATTAGGTCACACGTATGACTCAAGTTAAGTAAATATCCAAAAAGGGATCATCCCAAAATAAGAGTCCAACTAACCATAGAAATCACTCAAGTCTATAAAATGGGTAGCTAAAACATAATGTGAAGCGTGATAATTACTTGAAGGGAACACAATACATAGTAAGGTGCAATTCATCAACAACCATCCCTAAAGGGAAACCTCAATCATCATCCACGGAGGATCATACTTGTAAGCATTGGCTAGCAACGATCAACAAAAATTCAATCATTCATAAATAAAAGTAGCCTTGGCCATCACAAGAAGCCAAATATCTCGCACAGACCATGGGTTGTTTCAATTACCCCCCTCTTAATATGGATAGAACCTTGGACCCAATTCAATATCATGTAACAAAGTATGAAAAACTTCTTTATATATGGATTCCCAAGGAAAAAAAGAAAAAAAAACAATGGTAGGTAAGAAATATGTTGATTTTGTTGTTATCAATCCATTCATCATGATGAAAGCATATGTTTTCTATTAATCATCCTTAATATTATTGTGGAGAATTATTAGTGCACCACCAACATTGTAATATCAATGATTAATGTTAGCAATACCATCAACATCAAAATTTTGGGGCTATCAAATAATCACACTCTCATTATTCATTTCCATTCTTATTTTTTCTTGTAATCAAAGGTTATGAGGTTGTTAGTGGTTTCCTCTGCCATCACAACAATATCTTTAAAATTACACATTAACATATTTTTCTCATATCACAAAATGATATAAAATTGTAAGCATTATCAAATGTCAAATCAATACCATTGAATTGTCATTATCAAGTGAAATCATTGATCAACCACAACATCAATTTTATCAATAATACCAAGTACATGAAGCATGGTCATTAATCCCCTAATTTCGTTAAGGTCATGAATAAGTCATCATTATGATAGACATTCTTGAGTTAATGTTGTTATCACACAATATGTATATTAGGCAAAGCCCAACCCAATCCACGAAAGTGTGACAACTATGGGAGTACCTACCCACTTTCTCCTTAGATAGATACTCCCCTCACTTTAGTGATGATGAGATCACCACAAGGGGGGAATCCCAGTGACCCTTGGGAGTTTTAGATAAAAAGTGAGATGATGATAAGTGAAACCCCTATAGGTCAAGTTATGATATGAAGAATGGATTGGAAAAGAGTCTTGTGAAGAAGGAGAAGGTTTCCAAGCGTTTTTCACTGGTAAAACAATATTATCCTTGCTCGTAACAAGAAAAATGATCATAAACCAATACTTATATCAATGAAAAATTAGAAAGATAATCATTCTTCCCCAAATTGCAGCAGTATGGAAATATATATATCAGAAAAAAATATGTTACTAGCTGCAAAATCAACCATCCAAAACATCAAATAATTATTGGGTAATCAAGCCCTAAGCTTCTAGATAATATCTCAATATTTAGACACAAATTTTGATGGAAAAACATGGCTGCAAAATGATGTTATCAGAAATATATTTAGGGAAGCCTTGTGTCTGCAAAAAACATTTTCTACAACTAAAAGTTCTAGCCACTAAAATTCACAAGAAAAACACTTAAATGAAATCCCTTGGTAAGAAGAACAATTAGTACTAGATTAACATGAAATTTTCAGTAGTAGAAAGAGTGAGAAAAGATGATAAAATAGATTTTTCAACAGACCCAATGGCTATAGAATTAATTGTATAACAACAATAGAATCACTTGGCTAAATAAGACTCCCTAGAGGGTCAAACAAGCTTATCTAACGAAGAAGAATTTCCAATTTAGACAATTCAAAAATCTCTATTTTACACCTATACCAATGCAATGATTTTATTTCTCCAATGAAAATCATACTAGTCCCTTATCAATTGGGTTACGGGGCATATTTTTGTAAGGGCCAGTTGTTTTACCTCCCTAGGGGTGTAATCATTTTTACTCCCTAGGGAAAACAAAACTAGCAAAATAAATCTATGAGGGTGTAAGCCTTTTTACTCCTCTTATAAACCTTTGCAAATTAACTTATTCAAGACAAATATAATGGAAATTAGTGAAGTATGTATGAATTTATATTCCTTCAAACATTTAGACAATATTAACCATAAAACAAGTAGAAAACACCAAAAATATACGCAATTTTCCTTACCAATTCCAATAGATAACAAGATAAACCTTTCTCCACCAAGAACATTCCATCACCAATAAAGAATAAGCATCAAAGAGAGATAGCACACCAATTCCTCCACAAGAGATTAGTACTAGCATCCAAAATAGCACAAGAGAGAGAGAGAAAGTGTGATTTTCCTAAGAGGGGAGAAAATTTCAACACAACACTAATGTAATTCTCAAGTGTGTTGTGTCTAAAATGAAGTGACAAGTAATTTATTTATACAAGACCCTGGAAAACCAATTTGTCAACTTAAATTAGGGTAAAGAACAAATTAGGGAGGCTAACCTCCTGATTTTCACCTTTACAAATAATAATTCAATTTTACAAAAGAAGAAATCCCTAAAAGATGACATGATGCCCTAAAGGGGTGAGATTTTTGTATGGTGAGCAAGTCATTGAGCTAGTTGAGGGAGACGTTAGGCCTCCAAAGGAAATTTATTCAAGGTGAAAGGGTCTTACTCTATCCAATCATTCCAAGTAATCATAAAATCATACAACACCATCACATCCGAGCCCTCTAATTGTGATGTCATGCCCCAAAAGAGATAGATAAGGCCTCCAAAGGAAAATGATGGGGATAAGAGGGATAGAAAGTCACCTCCAAGGGGTAATAAAGTGCCTCCAAAGATAATGTACCTCTTCTAGCATCCCCAAAAGAGAAGAGGGAACATAATCCAACTTGTGGGATTCATTCCCCAAATGAAGTTCCAAGTGACCTTGTGCCTTCACGATCAAGCTTTCATGTGTCAATGACCTGCAAAGTAAAAGAAGTACACCCTCCAAGGATCTAAAAGTCACAATATCATTCCAAGTAATACGTATCTAATAAAAGAACCACCCAAACATGTGCATAAAATCCCCCCTTTTAAAAATAAACATATTCTCAAAGATCTTATAAAAATTTCCAAATTTATATATGGGAGGGGTGTCATAGTCCCCTGTAGGGTAAGCCAATTCCTCAAGTAGGGGAGTTTCCAAGGAGAAAACTCTCTAGTTCATGTAGTGAATGTGAATCAAATCGGGTTAGACTTCTAGGTATGCGATTTCATGATATACAAGGGTTCATATTGTCTCATTTATGGACGCCTTCGTTGAGGCATAGCCACACCATTTTCCCCTTTTTGTTTTTGAATCATATTTTTTGAAAACTCTTTATTGTTTAGCCATTTACTTTGCATGTGTCACCAATTATAAATTAATAAGGGGATCTATAATGGAAATTCATATCCAACAAAAACTCTACCTTATTTAACATGTTTTTATGAATACCTTCCAGGTTGAAGTCAATAAGTGGCACTAAAAAGGAAATACATACCTACAAACAATCTACCCTAGAAGGTGGTCATTATTTAATTAATTATTATTACGGGTCCCTCATATTTTAGGAGAATAATTTTAGTGATATCGGTATTCCAGTGACAGCTCCTATTGCATGATTATTTTTCTAAATAACCTCTGAGCCTAATGGCCCCTTCTTCCCATGAAATTAGGTAGATTCCCTTCTTGGTTCAATCAGCCCAAAAACCTAAAAGTTTGGGAGACAGAACGAAAGAAATGATGGAAGGTGGAAATTATGAATGAGAATGGTATGATGACACTTCAAGGAGACCCCCTTGATAGAACCCCTTTACCCAATAGTGGCCACTTACTAGGAAATGATGACACTTACGAAGGTGAAATAGGGAAAAGATCATAATTTCCAAGAAAATATTTTCAAAATCAAGAAAGAATCCTTTGCAACATGTTCAAGTTCTTCAACTATTAAAATGAGACTTACCACAATATTAGACTTGTCACCTCATGGAGAAAGACTTGTTGTCCTCTGTGATCAAAACAAGGTGTGGTGGACGTTGTTGCCATCATTTGAATGGTGATGTGTGGTGAATGAATGTATTTTCATATTTGTATTCTTGTTGGTAATCCATGTATGAAACATGAGGCCCTTGAGAGATTGTTTCCTCAGTTATCCCTAGAAATGGGGGATAAGATCTGGTTCTTACTTGGGGACATGTACTCGTCGCAGAGTGCATGAGAACCTCAAAATTATCTGGTACAACCTGTTCCTACACACAATAAAATAAAAAACTATGAAATCCATGGTGGCTCACTCATCCTTTTTCCATATGATCAAAATCCAGAATTTAAACTTGTCCTTAAAAGAAAATTTTGCAATTTTTCAAAAAATTCTAACTAACATATCATATAATGATGTAAAGAAACTATGAAATAATGCAAGTAGAGAAAAATTAAATATGAGATATGAAATGGAAACATAACTATATGCATTTAAATTATGATGAACAAGAAAATTCAAGTGGAAGGGAAATCAAATGACCTACGTATTTACCTGGTGCCCGAGCCTTGAAGAAGTAAGGTTCCTTTGATGTAGGTTGGAGAAGAGACACATCAACTAGTAACGGAATGTTTCTCCCATACATGGAAGACATTTACTATTTTCATTTCTCATACTTCTTCATAACTATATAGGGGTCGTGCCATAACACATCATACATATGATCATACTTGGATTCATCCCCCTCCTTGTCCCGCATGAGTGCATGGCTCCCTTCACTGATGTTAATTTAAGGTATGTTTTATATGTAAGGCTATGAAGGTGCTTCTGAATTGAACATATCTTTGATATCTTTCTCTCTTTCATCATTTTTATCAACTTCATAGTTATTCAGTATCTTGATGGATCCTCGCACTTTCCCTCAGAATTCTGAAAGATTCTCTTTGTATTTATTTGTCCTTGGAGGTAGTGTGTCTATGAAATCTTATTGCGGAAAATGAAATCTCAAGGTTCATACTCAATTATCTATTGAGGTAGATATAGATTACAGTCACTGTGATAATAAGGGTGACTCACATCCATCACATGCTTATAGACTAACTGTATAGAATCTCAAATGTGTCATCCCCCATGGTAATATGTTTGTGAGTAAGATCCATGCTGAGGAAACCTCCCCTGGTAGCAACCCAATTTCTGGACAAAATCATGCCCCAAGCATCTATAACATGAATCACCACTATGTTCATAATGAGGATGATATGAGGGAAATTGTCCAAATACATCTCCACATCTTCTATGAGACCATATACTTTCACCTTGTTTGAATCAATGTCGCACACATTTCGATATGGGTAGGTTTCTTCGAACCAATTTGCTTCATGACGTTCAAAGATAGTACTTTTTCTAAAACCCCAAATTCCAACATGAAGTTATGAAATCGGAGACCATTCACCCCCAATGAAATATAGAACAAAGGGTTCTCATCTTTTTGTTGCCCATGATACATGGTGTTCAAAATTACACATGGATATTCTTCCTAATCTTGTACCTTCAACGCCTTTAGAAATTTTGTTCTCACGGATGGAATCTTGCGCATATCAACTACAGGTAATGACATTTTCATCTTCCCCATCATGGCATGAAGATATGTATTAAACTTGATTTATTCATTTGTTGGCATGGGTTTTGGGAGCAGGTTGTGCATCGACAGTGGATAAGGAAAAGATACTTCTTTCATTGGATGAGGAGGAACTGGAGTTGGTGGTGAAGGAATTGGAACTCTATTTCTTCTTCCATATGTAAAAATATATTCCTTCCTCAACTCATTCTTGGTATTCTCATATAGTTGGTTAAGTTCTCTTATGCTCCCCTTTATAACCTCTTCAATTTGTTCCAGTGTAATATATACATACTAATTGTCTTGAAAATAAAATATTGTATCAATGAAGTTCATCTGATTTCCAAAACTTGTACAATCCTCCTTTGTTCATCTTGGACATTCTTCTCCTGAGTGTTATTCATTACAAGGAAAGAACCATTGAATTTATTCTGTACTAACCATTCCAATTGTATTCAAATTATCGAGATCATTTTCCTCTTGTTGAGGCATTCACTTTGAAATTGGGTTGGTTTTACTAAAGACATAAGTTCATGGAGCAGACTATTCTTTGCAATGTCGTCAACCTGTTTACGATTCGGTTCTAAATTTGGACAAATTGAGTATTCATTTGATTGATCTTCTAAGCCAAGAGAGTAATTGAATCTGGTATAAAATTCATAGAGGATTTTGTCTTTGCCTCAACCTTAGCTTGAGGATACTAAAAGAGATCAATATTTGCACTCAGAATATTTTCCTTGATTTATGTATTGTACTCTTTTGATTTTTCCAAAGTATCAGGTTTGTTATCTCTTAGATAAAACAAAATTTACCTTCAAAGGAATTCATGTATATAACATGAACGAATTTTGTTGGTGGGCATATCTCGGTCGAGATTTTCTCATACAACTTATCAAATATAGTATCATATTCCTTCATTGTTTCATTTTCCTTTGTATTGACCTGATTAAATTGAGCCAATATTATTTTGTTGTCTTTCTTGGTTGACCACCTTCTTGTAAGTAATTTGGAGAAATAATTATAATATTCCAAATGATTGTTAGGTAGTCCTTTGAACCACCTCTAGTCATCTTCATTAAGGGTCATATTCAATAGCCTCATTGCAACATCTCCATGCTCAATGATTTAATTTAATAATTCCACACCTATTGCATATAGATAATCTTCCTGATCCAGGTGGATATCAGTGGACACCAACCTATTCCAACTGGCTCAAAATAGTTTTCTGGAAACCCACTATTTTTAGTTGTTTTTCAGTTCTTAAACTTCTGGGCCATTTTGAGGGCATAAAAATATTTTTTCACGAGTGAGCAACTCAAGGATAGCCAAAGGCTCTGATTGATACCCCAAAATGAATATCCTCCTTGATACCTTTATAACAAGCTATCGTGTGCCCCAAATGGATATTGTATGCCAAAGTTATGCCCCAAGGAAGTTGATACACCAAACTACCCAAAACGGGGTCCACAAAATTGTTGGCTTTTCATGTTCCAAGGTTAGGGTTTTGGATTTTATTTATGATAAAAAGACATTTGGAGCCTCATTGTAAAATAATCTTCTAGCGAATGTGAGTATCCATCACATCTCTTCTAATAGATAAGCTTCCACCATTCTAGAGAGTCTTTCACTATGCATTTCTGCAGTCTTGTGCACTTTGCTCATTAATAGAAATTGTGTATTATTGTACCTCTGTTTTTATGGTTATATATCTGATATATATCTATTATATTATTGGATATATGATATACCTCTGTACATTTATTTATTATATCTCCGCTCTAATTTCATGCCGAAAATAATCAGGATCACTTCCAGTGTCACCACATCATTT
>JASDQU010102717.1:299141-314666 GCA_032191745.1 Picea mariana
TCTTCCCCGGAGGCGGAGCCCAGCCATACTCCCCCGACTCAGTCAATTGCAAGCTTCAGCCTCACGGACCTGATTTTACGGTCGCCCTGCTCCTCGCTGCCCTTCCTTTTGGCTCCTGCCGGAATAGCACAGTTTTCCTCTCAGTCCTGGGCCCTCCATCGCACCTTATATGCAGCGCCACCACCTCCGAGGTGGGATTTTGCGAGCGAGGGAACACCCACTGTGGACGCAGCAACGAGCGACTTGGTCGCGGATAAATTGGCCAATCTTTACGGCCTTGTTTTCGAGCTAAGCCAGGGCGTTGAAGACTTGCAGTTCCGGCTGCAGCTGTCAAATGAGAAGGCCACCCTTTTCCTCCAGATACTCTCCTCGCTGCACGAGGCCTTCCTCTCGACCTCGACCGCTGCCACCTCCGAGAAGGCCCCGAACACTGAACACGGGGCAAAGGAGCATACGCAAGGAAGCGCCCATAGTGGAGAAGTCATGATGCAGTCTAAAGAACAACACGGGAAGGAAAGAAAGCATTTCAAGCTCGAAATCAAGCCTGAGACGCAGGACACTGTTTGCAAATGCCCGAGCACTGAAGCAACAATGCAGGATATAGTGCACTGGGGAGATGGTACGTCGATCATTGAGGAGGAGCCTGGACCCGAGGATCTCCAAGGCACCTGGCCACCACCCGAGATCGAGATCAACCACCTGATCATTGCAGCCACAGCGCAGGTTGAAGTAAACTGGGAAGGTGGCACGCCAATCATCGAAGAAGAGCCTGGGCACGAGGTTCTACAAGGCACCTGGCCAGGCAACGTGGCCACCACCTAGGTTATGTGTCACTCTCTGTTAATGGTTTTTAGTTTCAATTTTCCATGCTTAGTATGTTGTATCAAAATTTTAATGACTTAGTGGCTAAATGGGTTGGTTTCCCCTCTGTTGGGGCAGCCCATCAGCGTAACTAGACCATGACTGTAACTGGGTTCCCCCTTTTTGCCTATGGCAGTTTTTTTTAATATATTATATCTTCTTACTCAAAAAAAAAAAAAACAATAAAATTTATGCTAAAACCAACAAATAATGATATCTTCTTGTTATAATATAAGGCAACATAATTCCTTGAAAGAAATAGTCAACCAATTATTATTTATTCTATAAACTAAATCATCAATAAAATTATAATGAGATGTGTTAAATAAAAGATATGTATGTGTGTGTCTGTGTGTTTCTCACATAATCTATACCATAATTATTGATTTCAAATTGAATTTATGCACATTTACTGGATATTTTATAAAATATTTTTTGATGAACTAAGATAAATGGAAGGAAAATGAAAAACTATCAATTATTGGAATTGCTAATCAACGAAAAACTTAATAACAAAGAAAGAGATCAATGACTATTGGTACACAATGTGATAAATTTTCAGACGATCATAACTAGGATAACCAGGGTATAATTGAATTTACAAATAGTTGGGACCAAACATTTATTGTCTATTGTTAACATGCCTAAGAATTTGCAATCAAAACACATAATTTCCATGATAATCAATTTACAATCAAAAAAATTGCAATGTAATTAGTGCTTTAAAAAGGGCCAAAATCAAATAACCTACGTATTTACCTGGTGCTTGGGCCTTGAAGAAGTAAGGTTCCTTTGATGTAGGTTGGATAAGAGACACATCAACTAGTAATGGAATCTTTCTCCCATCCATGGAAGACATGTATTATTCTCATTTCTCATACTTCTTCTTAATGATATAGGGGCCATGCCATAACACATCATTCATATGATCATACCTGGGTTCATCCCCCTCCTTGTCCCACATGAGTGCAAGGCTCCCTTCACTGATGTTAATTTAAGGTATGTTTTATATGTAAGGATATGAAGGTGCTTCTGACTTGAACATATCTTTGATAGCTTTCTCTCTTTCATCATTTTTATTAATTTAATCTTTCTTGAGTATCTTGATGGATCCTCACACTTTCCCTCAGAATTCTGCAATATTCTCTTTGTATTTATTTGTCCTTGGAAGTAGTGTGTCTATGAAATCTTATTGCACAAAATGAAATCTCAAGGTTCATATTCAATTATCTATTGACGTAGATATAGATCATAGTCACTGTGATAATAAGGGTGACTCGGATCCATCACATGCTTATTGATTAACTGTATAGAATATCAAATGTGTCATCCCCCGTGGTAATATGTGCATGAGTAAGATCCATGCTAAGGAAACCTCCCATAGCAGCAACCCAATTTCTTGACAAAAGCATACCCCAAGCATCTGCAACATCAATCACCACTATGCTCATAATGAGGATGATATGAGGGAAATTCTCAAAATACACCTCCACATCTTCTATGAGACCATATACTTTCACCTTCTTTGAATCAATGTCGCACACATTTCGATATGGATAGGTTTCTTCAAACCAAATTGTTCCATGACCTTCAAAGACATTACCTTTTCTGAAACCCCAAAATCCAACATGAAGTTATGCAATCAGAGACCATTCACCCCCAGTGAAATATAGAACAAAGGGTTTCCATCTTTTTGTTGGCCATGATACATGGTGTTCAAAATTACACATGGATATTCTTCCTAATCTTGTACCTTCAACGCCTTTAGAAATTTTGTTCTCATGGATGGAATCTTGCGCATATCAACTATAGGTAATGAAATTTTCATCTTCCCCATCATGGCGTGACATTATTAACTTTGAACATTTTTGCAAAGAAGTAGAGACAGATTTTCGTCGGCATAGAGTCGTTTTTGCGACCAAGATAAATTTTTTTTTCGTCGGAATTCATTTGTCGATCTAGAGACCACACATGGATCTTTACTGATCTAGCGACCACACATGGATATTCATCGGTCTAGCGACTGGGAAAAAAAACCTATTTACAATAGGTAATTGTTTGGCTAGCGACGAATTTTAGTCGCTCAAAGGACGAAAATTAGTCGCAAGAGTGACCAAAACAACCCTAAAAAACTTAGTCAATAAACCACTATGAGTCACTAGAACAATGAATATTAGTCTCTCGAATGACCAAACCAGCAGTTAAAAAAGTCAAAAGAAAGAGGATCAGTTAGTCGCTAACTGACTAGCGACGAACAGGTTGGTCACTCTAAAAACTAAGAGGTTGATCGCTAAAGAGACCAACACGTTGACGAACAGGTTGGTCGCTAAAGCGACCAACATGTTGATGTTTGCAACTAATTGGCTATACTAGCGACGAATAGGTTGGTCGCTAAAGCGACCAATATTGGGTTTTTTTTTTTTTAAATTATTCTATTCACACAGGATCTATGCAAATCTAACCTACATGAGCATTCTTTAATAGAAAAAATGAAATGGTCCATGACTAGTAAAACAGCGAGTGAAACCCTAAAAAAAACTCTTGAAGGAAGGGTCGTAAAACCATAGGGGGGTTTGTTCCTCAATCGTTTGGATTTTTAAGGGGTTTAAGCCAAACGTACAAACTAAAATATAATTAATCATCCACATTCCCTAAATATAAACCTAGTAGACACACGAAAGTGATAAAAACTAGAAAAAATAATTTTTTTAACCCCTACAGAAAGTTACCTCAAAAAGTGTGTTGGCCCATGACGAAAGGTACCATGTTTCCTAAAATGATGAACAAAGGAACCAGACCTCATTGATGCATTGGTCAATGCACTTGTTGACCCCAATAAGTGTGATGGTCTCTACGGGGTCTCCTGCACCTGGGAGCTCAACTATGTGGGATTCCTTTGTGGTTTCCAAACCTTGTCACTTGCAAACAAAACACATAAAGCTAAAAGAAGTCATAAAAACCTAAAAAAGTCATAAAAATAAACAAACTCATTTACCACACACCCACAATCAAGGATCTTGAGATTGGCTCATATCCCTAGTGGAGTCACCACTCTATTAGTTGAAATGTACAAACAGAATGAGAAACTTTGCAAACCTTGTGGTTTCTACAAGATTACAGACAAATGAGTTAGAAAACTAAAAACCCTATATTTCAATGAACTAATTTATTCTCTAAGATATGTTAATCCTATATATGGAAGTAAAATTCAACAAAAAAATAAAAGACAACAACAACTATTTGATCAAAGAATAAATGAATACATTACCCAAATGGTAGACTTCACAATATCATTGGTGGAGAGATCTTAAAGGTGTTTATCTTCTATTGGCCTCTCCTTCAGAGGGTTCTTATATTTCCTCGAGTGTGTGGTTGTAGTTACTCCTTCCTTTGGCTATATATGGATGCAATAGTTTGCTCCTCAAGAAACTAGGGTTTCATTGGTAAAGGGACAAACCTAGGGAAAAAATCCACAACGAAGGAAAATGAGAGAAAGAGGAATGAAAGAGTGATAATGAAATGGGGGGAGACCTCTCCTTTTTTTATAGGAAAAATATGGAATTTCTCTCATATTTTTTCTTTTCTAAATTAAAAATAGGAGGGAAAGTCATAAAAAGGGTTTATGAATTAATTAAGTGGGATTAACTTTAGGGAAATGGTTCTGAAAGTTAATTAAAGGGGATATTTATGGCTTTATGAGTGAAATTAACTTGAGGAAAATGGTTCCCAAAGTTAATTAAATGGGATATGGTGTAGAGGTCATGATACCCATACTATTGTTGGAGTATTTCAATACACATAGCATTTTGTTCTAGATTAAAATTCGAACTGGATACTCCCTTTCGCCCCAATTTTCTGGTAATGGAAATGATGGAGAATTTTTTCGCCCCTATTTTCTAGTAATGGAAACGATTTAGAGGTATTTCTACCTAGTTTTATGGTACTAGAAATGATTCAGAGTTATATTTCGATGGGTTCCCTCAAATCAAGAGTGGAGAGGCCTTGTAGTTGTATTACCTTACCTACATCGAAGGGCAAGTGGAAAGAGTGAAGAGCATGGACAAATGCACTATCACACTATATGGAGAGATAGGGTCTAAATTTTTGGGTATAAAAAGATATCATAGAATACATTTCTCCCCTGCAATGTCTTTAGTGAGACTCAAAAAGTAGGTTGAACCCTTGATCTGACAATGTTCAGCAATTATAAAGAACTCTATGACATGTTACGAAAAATGCTTGGTATTGAATATTTAGAGCTATCAAATTCTATTATCTACAAGGATATTGGTAATATTATGACGCAGGTTGGAGAGGAACCTTCTAGGTAATTTTATCTGACTTCAAAACTTACACCTAATCCATTTACTAAATTAGGGCTTGGGAAAAGGCTAAAAGAAAACAATTGTAATCTATTTTCTTTGATTTACAAAATGTCTCTGCATATCATTTTAATGTTGTATTTGCTAAGAAAATCGAAAGCAAAAGAAATTGCAATGTGAGAGAAATCTTATGTATTAGTTAGAAGAACTTTCCTATCGTGTTTTCTTCTTGAGTTTAGGAATAATTTCTTCTGTGTATTTTCAAGCAACTAAGAAAATATTTTATTGTCTTTGAATTGTATGCATAGATTTCATGAAGACAGTGAGGAGGCTTACAATCTTGGCTAAATCTGACAGTGACAACATGTTAAGGTAATTTTTGGTATGCTTCAATGTACATGCTTGATTCTTCCATTACAAGGTTGGATCTCGTTCAAGATCATTAAGTTTATTGTGAAGTGTGAAAAACTATCTAATAAGGATGTAACTTTGGAGGAACACAATTTATATAATGTCTAAAATTAGGATGATAATGATATTGACTCAAATTTAATGTTTTTTTTAACCTGGTAGGTAATCTCCTTTAGTTGTTGAAGGTAACATAATGATCAAAAGTCCTGTGTTATAGATCAAACTGAGCAAAATAGACCCTAGGACAAAGAGTTAAACTTCATTAACTCTCTGATCAATCAATACATAATAGAGCATTGCATGATACAATATTTTCATTTTGTCCAACTCTTTCTTTCAAAGTGACCATAGATGAAAATGGTCAGTGAAATGGATACGTTCTTGTTTAGTTTGAGAAAAAAGACTGAAAAAAAAACTCCATTGAAAATTTGAATGGTTTGTTGATGAATTATAAATAGGTCTATATTGGTCTATTTGTTTGATCTCAGGAAAGAGATATGAGATTCAAATCATGGCCCATTTCTCTATACATTTCAAATCTTACTAGATATGTTAGAATACTGACAAATATTGTTGCATTTGGAGAGTTCTTGGCCAATAGGAATCTTTGAAATGCACTCTATTATTTTATCTTTGTCTATGATGAATTGGATGGATATTTTGCGTGTATGTTGAATAAAGTGTTTATTTTTGGAGTTGTGACAAAGAGGCTTGCAAAAAACCCATTAGATAGCATGGTCAAAGTTTTTATGGTAGTGTTGAACTAAAATTACCATTAATGCTTCTATGCTTGTTAACTTTGCTAGGTTGGGAAATCAAACAAATTACCAATATTGAACAATTTTATATAGTTGCAGATACCATGTGTTCTATAAGATTCAAATCGTAGTCAGAGGCCTTAAATTGGTATTCTAAGATGATATTGATTTATTTCTATTGCATATTTTTAGATCCTATGCCCTTTATTTTCAAATTATATGGATGTATCTACGAGTACATCAAGTCAAGAGTACAATGGTAAGAAGACATGGTTTATTGAAATCCCATCAACCAATGTTGGAATATTTTCCAAAAGACAGAGAGGAATTTTCTTCATGTGGTGAAGGTGATATTTCATAAAAAATCAAAGCAAGTTGTTGTTCTGGTTTGGATAGAACGTTATTCAGTGTATAGTTGCACAAAACTCTTGAGAATAAGAGGTATATCATCCCATTAGAAAAGAGAAATGCCAATTTTTGTTTCTAAGAAGTCAATTATAAGTCTACATTCCATCAAATGTAAGATGTCACCATTATGGGCTCTTGAAAGTCTACATTTCATCAAATCTAAGAAGATTTATTCAATGGTTATCAAGTTGGATCTTCTTAAATCCAATGAGAAGGCCAACTAGATGTATCTGAGAATGACGATGATTCATTTGGGTTTTTGTTTTCACATTGTAAATTGGGTAATGAATTGTGTTTCCTCTATATGTTTCATAGTGCAAATGGAGTTTTTGTTTGGAAGCTTATGTTGCCCAAGGATGTTGTGTGTGCTTCTTGTATGTAGACAATTATATAATGTTAGCGGATAAAGGAATGATGTTGTCTTCAACACATCCAAATTTAGTGAGGATGATTACGAAGCCCTTATATCAGATTTGTGACATATGCATGATCCTCCAGTTATGAGAAATAAATATGTGTTGCTTGTTTAAATGTCTCGAAGAAAATTTGAAGACGAATGCAACCAACAAGATCGTAAATGGAAGGCAGTGGAATAAACTCAGAAACAAAGGCATATTTATCTTCAAATAGTTGTTGGTGAGCCTCAAACCTTTACTGTTGAAACAAAGGCATATTTATTTTACCTCGGGCCACATATTTGACTTTAGATTTACAGTATGTTCGTATGTTCCCTCTTGTGTACATCACCATACACTTTCATGGCTCTGAAGCACATCCAAACATTATGTTCATGTTCATCCTCTCATTCCTGCCCACGATTCTATCTTCTAAAATGGCCTTCATGAAAACGACAACACCATTTTCAACGGCAGCATTTGTCACTAGAAAAATGCATACACTAATGATACAACTAATAAGCATGGAATACTTATGGTCATCTCCAGTTAATCATTCATTGACCAATAATGATACCGATCAACATGATCTATTTTCTTTCAAACAACCATTCATATATGATCCATAAAATAAATTATAGAATTGGAATACCCGTATCAGTTTATGTAAGTGGACAGGAGTTAAGTGTATTTCATGGAACCAGAGAGTGCTGGTGTCAATATTTCAGGTATGAATATACAAGCTCCTTTCTCTCCTTTTCTTGCCATTGTTTCTTTCCTTGAGGTACTTGATATTTCAAACAATCATTTTCATGGTCATATTCTGCCAGAGTTGGGAGGCCTTGTTGGCCTAAGAGAGCTCTGGCTTGGTAGAAATGAATTGCAAGGTCCTATTCCAGCTAGTATAGGTGGGTGCTCCAATCTACCAGTCTTGTCTTTGTCTTAGAACCATTTGGGTGGAATAATTCTTAGAGAATTGAGAATGCTCACAAAATTGAAAATGCTTGATCTAGGATTAAACAATCTCACAGGTACCGTACCCTCAATTTTATGGCACCTCTCTTCTTTGGTTGAGATTGTTTTAGGTGAGAAAAATATGCATGGAACCATTCCTCCTTCACTCTCCAATGTCACTTTACTCAAATGGATGGTCTTGAATGAGAACAAACCATGTTGACCAATTCCATCAAAGTTTCGTGCCAACCTTGACCATCTCTAGGAATTACATCTATGGGGTAATAAAATAATACGCAACATACCATATTCTCTTACCAACTTTTCCCAACTCAGGCTACTCTTTCTCAATGAAAATTGGTTAATTGGAATAGTGCTGAAAGATCTTGGAAAATTGGCCCATATTGAAAGCCTTTATTTACATGGAAACCAACTTGTTAGCACTCCCACTTTGCCCTTTCTGAATGCATTAACCATTTGCTCCAACCTCTAGATACTATAGCAATGAATTGTAAGGTCCCATTCTAGCTACTATAGGTGGGTGCTCCAATCCAACAGTCATGTCTTTGACTCAGAACCATTTGGGTGGAAGCATTCCTAGAGATTTGGGTATGCTCAAAAAATTGAAAATGCTTGACCTAGGAGTAAACAATCTCATAGGAACCATACCCTCAATTTTAGGGCAACCTCACTTTACTAGATTTATGAAAACAACAATATACATGGAAGGATACCTCACGAAATTGGCAAACTGACAATCTTGATACATCTCTAACTAGATGACAATCTCCTAAGTGGAAATATTCCATCATAATTGAGCATGATCCATAGGTTGGAAAGATTGCGCCTGCGGAACAATAAGTTGGAGCATTACAACTAAGATTTCTCATCTAAGAAATCTAGGAAGCATGTCATTTTTCCAAAATTTTGCCTAGAAAGATGGGTTAAAAACTCATAAAAGTGTCTTCAAACTTAGAAGACGTTTGTATATCACATAAAAATATTTTTTTTGTGATGCAATGTATTGCACCTAAATATTTTTGGTGTGATACACTGCAAAGGAGGAACATAGATTATTTACATAGAAAAAATTTCAAAAAATTATGTATGGAATGAAAATATTTTTTTTGCAATACAATGTGTATCACATGAAAATATTTTTCATGCTACACAATATTTGTATCAAGGAAGTAGACCCGAGACTTTGGAAAAAAATGAATCTTTTTTAGAAGGATTGCATATCATGCAAAAAGATTTTTTTTTCTAGTGTGGTGTATCACACCAAGATAACTTTGGTGCGATACACTACACAATAAGAAAGTCTCAAGAGATGCGATAAAGAAATAAGCATTATCGTCATAAAGAAAAGTTTGAAATGCGCAATGTATCGCACTGTAAATTTTATAGTGAGATACATCGCAAGAAGACAGTTTTAGAAAGTGTGAAAGATAAGGAAGGATGGAGAGAAGGACTTAGAAGAAAACTTGAAGAAATTGAAAAGATAAAAATTTGCAATGCAATGTATCACACAAAGAAAAATTAAGTGCAATACATTGCGTAAAATAATTTTATAAAGTGTGATAAAGATGTTTTATGGATTAAAATTGTTGAATGCAATATGTTGTGTGGTCAAAATTTATCTAGTGTGATAAATAAATTTATGAGGTGCAATAAAGATGTCACATGAGGTAACATTTAAAACTAATCTACTATTCTAAACTTGTTATGGATGGACTAATAATTTTAGAATGATTCAATTGTAGATATTATATGTTAATTGTACACAATCCAGTGACAAAAGATGTATTTCAAGACATTTAAACTATTTTTACATTAAAAACAACAATTTCATCAATTCAAAATTATAATTTCAACATAAATAATCTCCCAAAAAATATAAAAAACATGAAATGTTTAACTTTCTTAACACATTTACTATATTATTATTATTTAATATTTAGATTGACTAACATATATGTAATTATATCACCATAAACCAATACTTAACAAGATCCATACCTTTGAGTGATGGGGTGCCTCCAATGTTGCTCCTCTCCATCTTGCGATTCATCACATGACTTAATTATATTTCAGAATAGTAATTTAAGATGTAACAACGGATACAAATTAATGACTAAAGACAAATACTTGAATGATCTTCTCTTCATTTCGAGACTAAATTATTCTCTACTGAACAGGACCAACCACGTGAAGATGGAATCTCGTTTGGCCCCTCCCCCCCTCTCACATCACTCTCATTTCCCCATACCCAATCTATCTAGATTTTACAACTATAATTAGAAATGACAGTAACATTAAATGTAAGCATAAAACATTCATCCCTGTGTGCTAAAACAAAAAACATGAAAGCAAATAGCATTCATGACATTTAGGAAAACAAAATACATTACATTGGACCAAAAATATATTGGATTTATATTAATAATAAAATGTCTAATCATTTGTTTTTCTTCTTCTTCTTGTTCCTATTATCCATGAAAGAACAAATTAAGTCTTCATAGTCATCATTTAACTGATCCCTCACAGTTATTGGGCCTTCTTGAAGTGTTGCATCATCAGTACTCAACACCTCATGCCATGATGAACTTCTAGTATTTTGGTGTGGAGGTTGAGGATGCACATGGTTATCCACTGCTGCAACAACAAAAAAAATTCAAGTGATATTGTTATTCACCGTTCCTAGGAAAATTTAATTAATACATATTAAATTACAATGTTTTATACCTGGATTAGTCAGTGCAGTAGAAACATTAGCTGGTGGTCGCATTGTTGTTTCTTTGCTTGTTGATCTCCACTCTTGATCGGGTGCATCTACACACTCTACCATATGAAGAAATATAAGTATTTAGTACAGAATATACCCTCAGTATTAATACTCATTGAAAAATGGAAAAACATTAAAAATGTACACATACCACTATGTAATGGTCCTTCGTTAACAACGCTTGAATCAATATGGGGGTCGGTATGTGGTTCAGCAGGTACATCAGGAGCATTGGTAGCATTGTTACTCTCCTGCGAATGTGGAAAAGACATACATTATTTTACATTTTAAATGAATAAAAAATATATTTTACATTACAAGTAATCAATGAGTAAAAACTAATCGACAAGTTTTTAATTTAATTTTATTTACCATGTCCTCCAGAGAGACACATGGAGATTTCCCCAAGCTTCTTCATCATGCCACCATGCCATCAATACCCTGCATGAACCCAACATTTAGATCTTCTTATGTGGCTTGGTCATTGAACAAATCCCCCTTCATTGAGCAATATAAAAATCATTAGTCACTAGCTGCAATGAATTACATATTTAGTGACGATGATAAAAAAAAAAGTAAAATGTTTAGGCACTTACAACCCATGCCTTCAATCTCCCGTAACCACCTTCACCCAGTTTATGTTGGCTATGTTTGTCTTGTCTTGCCTTTGTTTCCTTGGAAGTGTCTTGGAGTCTACGCAATATTTTGAGATATGTTAGATACTGATTGTTTTCCTCGTAAAGTAAACAAAAGACCATCATAGTAAATTGAAAACACCTATTACCTTCCAAGGCCAGGTGGTTTCTTCCCTTGTGATTTCATCCCTAATTCTCCTGCATCGAGAATAATTTTTTTCCAGTCCCTCTCGGGGACAACCAAAGGGCATTCACACTTGGGTTCCTATACTAATTTATTCCTATATGCCTTTCTAACATGTTTCAAATGCTTGCCGGTCCTTTTTAGGACTTACGACTTATCGAACGAGTCACCAAACTTGCCAACCAGTCTGGAGATAAGAAGGCTTTTAAGTTTGGAATCTTGTCGATTCCTTCATAGTTGTATGGTCGAACCAAAAAGTTCTAATGCATAGTCATGCAAACTATTGTAGAACACATTGTTTCTTGTAAAACATCGTCATCATTAGTAATTTAAATCTCACTCATATGTGACTATTTAAACAATTATATAACAGGAATCTCTATAAATAAATATAATCTTAAATAGCTGGTAGCTGTACTATTTTTAGAGGAACCATGTCCTGGTCAACCAAAAATGATACCGCGGTTGTTCCTATTATTTGGATACGTGTAGCACCAGGGTAACAATCAATGATAGATTGATCAGTTCCATGATCATGATCACCACCTGCATGATCTGGAGTGTGATGTGGGGGTGTGGCATCACCCCTAGAATCCATAGAATCAGTCTCAGGCAGCACACTTGGGTGGAAAATATCCTGGTGGCTACATGGCCATGCAGGTTCGCAGTTGTAGTCCCACTGATGCTACCAGGACCTTCCACTTCCCTTCTCATCGATCTCACAAAATTCTACAATGATAAATATGTGTTAATTGCATATATCAAATTACAAAACTTAAAACCAAAAATTGATATTGTTAGATGACATGACCTACCCCATAATTTGCTATCTTAATGCGTAATTCAGCTATCCTTTGGAAATCCTCAGCAGTTTCCACCCCAGCACTGACCAAATCACATAATTCCCTATTGTCCTTTCTTAGGGACAATTCTAGTGTCTGCAAGGGGTCTCTAGAATCAAATATCTCTTCATCACTTATATATTCATCATTTTTGGTTGATGCAGTGCTAGGAATGGGGCCTTTGCACCAATCAATGCCTTTTCCACGCTCAGGGTCTTTTCCACTATCATCACTCTGGCATAATTTCAAGAAGAATGTTAGTACATGCAAGAAATATTGGAAAAACAATATATGAACTTATGGAATATTGACAAATATTATCAAATGAAACATTCACACATACAAATTAGCAAATATTTGGAAATGAAACATCGAGCAAAAATTAGCAAATGGAACATTCAGAAATAAAATAAAATTCCATCACAATTGAAACATTCCTAAATTAATTAATCACCTTTTAAGTTTGGGTATAATGGGTTTTGTAAAATTCGGGGTAAAATTTGTTGCAACTTGAATTTCTTGGTATTCTATCTTGTGCGCTACTTCTTGGGAGTCGTTCTAGGCTAGGAGGTGACTCTTTGATATCTCTTAGTCTATTTTTATGGTGATAAAATTGTAAACTCTTGAATTGATTATTCTATAAGAAATTTTGTTGGGTTTTATTCCAAGCTTGGTTTTGGTTTTCCTAAGATAAATTATTGTGTTCTTGTGTCTACTGTGCATGGTTAATAATTCTAGATCTTATTATTTTTGTTGCATTGTAAAAGTTGAGATTCTCAGTGCATAGTTATTCTATGATAACTATGGCATGAAACAAAAATTTGTATTGAAATTATAAAAAAATAACTATCAAATCCGAGAATCAGAGAGTTCAACAAGGATCTAGTAAGGTAGTTTCCATGAGAAATGCACCCTCTAAAATGTATTGGATATGCCATTGTAGTTATTCAAAGTTAACATAAGAGGCACATGCTTTATTCTATCAATGAATTGGTGATATTATGGTTGGGCAACTATAAGTAAGATAAGAGAGGGATGTAATGAGGTAACCCAAGATTGTAAATGTTGACTGAAAATTTTCAGGTCATGCTATGCTTGTGTGAAGATACAAGAACACTCGATGTTAGAGGGATAAGTGTAGAGGAACGCAAAATATGCCTAGAAGTAAAATATTTCAGAAATAAAATAAAATTTTATCACAAATGAAACATTCACAAATTAAGTAATCCCTTTTTAAGTTTGGGTATAATGGGTTTTGTACTGTAGAAAAAGAATATGTTCCTGGGTCGAATCGATTCAGTTTGTAATCAACCAACAACTCTTTGCCTGTCATTATTGTTTTCACCGCACATACAAATATCCTATTACCTTCACGCTCCTCAAAAATGCAATTGGGTTCCTTTCTTGTCGTCCCAGGCCTTGTACTATTTATAAGACCTGCAATATTCTCCGATGCCTTTGGCCTTCCATCAATATACATAGTCGCTCGTTTATGCCTATTATTGTCTTTTAGATGTATATAATTTGCGACGAGTGCGTATCTCCGCATACTAGGCATATATCGGACCAGCCTCAACAATACTTCATAAGTGTAACAGGGTCGAACATACTCAAAAAATTGAACTAATCCACCATATTTTACCTTTATGTTGTCCACGGAGAATAAACCAAGGCCATGGATGGATGACAGAGCAATGCAATAAATCCTCTCATTAACAAAGAAGTCAGTGTCCAGCTCGGGGAGTTCCTTGGGTACCCACTGTTTCAGTAGGTGTTTGTACCTTAAGGAAACCTCGGTGTCACCTATGCTATCATCATCATAAGAGAATGATCCTCCTTCAACAAGAAAGAATTTCATGCGCGTACCAAACTTTCTTATGACCTTTTCACCTCTAGTTGATTTCGCCTTGTAAGATGTGTTGGATATGTCTTCCCTTGTCCCTCTGGAAATTTGATCGCTAGAGCTGGATGATAGGTATGATAGATATATATTTGGTTGTACCTACACTCCATCGAGGGAGAAGGAAATGTTAGGCCAACGATATTCATATTATAATATAGCTAAAGATAAACATTGAAAATATAACTTGACATGTAAGACATTTGCATATAGGGTTGGAGCCAAACCTTTTAGAAAACACAGAGCATTTCTTCACTCAGTATTTTGGGTAGGTGTTCATGGGCCAAAATTATTTGGGAATACAGAAGAAATAATTTTGAATTTCCCAACTAATTTGTAGCCCACCTCTAATTTATGAGAACCCATGAGGGATTTCATCATGCTAGTTAGTAGGTTATATAGCGAAAATGATTTCTCTTATATGCAGAAGCATTGGGTTCCCTCAATACACCAAATGTTGAAGAAGCCAGTTGTAATATAGATGACTAGAGAAAATGATTGATATATTTGAGTAGAACAAAGGTAGAAAAAAATCTTATAGAAGTTTCGTGGATCTCTATCCATAAAAAATTGTGTAGTTTTTAGTTTTCTCTAAATAATATGGTCTATATCACTATGGCCATTGGTGGTCTCTCTTGATATGGTCCCCACAATCTAAGGAATACTAAGAAAACAATGTGTTTCATTTGTCAAGATAATACCCACAATACATTTTAATTTTAGGACAATGAAATAAACAATCCAAAATATTAGACAATATATCACATACAAACAATATACAAGAATTAGGTTGCACAAAGTGAAGAGGGGTTGGTGAATATATAAGAAGAGGTAGCTATGGTGAAAAAAGAAGAGGTCTAGGTGGTCGACATGGAGGATAAGGAGGATATTAATAAGGTTTTGTTTTATCTATATTGGGAGAAAGAAAAGGGAAGGATGCACTTTTGTGAAAAACTCCTAAAATAAAACCTGGAAGGAAAGAAAACAATATGTATTCATATTTGACAAGACAAAAAGAATATGTTAATGAATCCATATAAATTTTAAGAAAATTGGATAAAGAAGAATAA
>JASDQU010102718.1:47898-71788 GCA_032191745.1 Picea mariana
AATGCTTCCACTATCCCATTTTCTTGTGGATGGTAAGGTGTGCTCTTCTGATGGCAGACTGCAAATTCCTCAGTCAGGGCTTCAATTGTTTTATTTATGAAATGTGTTCCTTGATCACTCATAAGGATCTTTGGGCATCCAAACCTGGTTATGATGTCATCAAATATGAATCATGCAGTTGTAGTTGCACTACAGTCCTTAACTTCTTTTTCTTCAACCCATCTGGTCAAGTACTCTGTTGCTATAATTATGTATCTTTCTCCTATGCGCTTTCCTGGTGGGTTTATAGGTCCCATGAAGTCAATGGCCCATTTCTCAAATGCTTGTAGGGTAAGTTGTGGTGCTAGTTGCATTTCATCTCTTCTGGATGGTTCCCATCTCTTTGGCATACATTGTGGTCTCCATAATATTCTTTAGCATCTTTATGTAAGGTAGGCCACCAAAGGCTAGCTCTAAGAACCTTATGCACAATTTCTTTCCCTGCGTAGTGTCCTCCTACAATGCCCTCATGAGCTTCTGCAAAGATTAATGGTCGCTCTACCTCCATAACACATATTCTCATTATCTCATCAGGTCCCATCTTGTATAGTTGTCCAGCTATAAGTGAAAAGTCTGCAACGCGCACTACTAGTTGTTTCTTCTGAGGAATTGTATACTCACTAGGTGCCATTCCTATTGACAAGAACTAGACTATTTCTATGAAGTGGTCATCAATCTTTCTAACAGCCAACAACTATGCATTCGAAAATGTATCCTCCAAACTAGTGGGCTCTTCTCCATGCTCCAACCTCGACAAGTGATCAGGACCTTTGTTCATTCTTCTTGGCTTTGCTATGATCTCAAATTCATATTCTTGAAATAGCAGAAGCCATATACATCTTATCCCCCCCAAAACTTCCTTGTTGACTAGGTATTTCAACGTGGAGTGATCAGTAAACATTTTAAAGTGTCCTCCCAACAAGTAGTTGCGAAATTTCTACAATGCATACACCATGGCTAACCTCTATTGCTTGGTAGTGGTGTAATTGACCTCAACAGTTGATAGCTTTTTGCTGGAAAATGCTAACGGGTGGTCGATATATCCTTCCCCAGGTTGTGATAACACTGCTCCTAAAGGAATAGAAGATGCATCAACATGCACATGAAACTCCTTGCTCCAATCTGGGAAGACCAGAATAGGCCCAATAACCATTTTCTATTCCAGTGTGTCGAAGCTCTGCTAGCACTCTTCCGTCCAACTAAACTGATATATTTCTTCAAAATATTCTCCATGGGTGCTTTAATCTGGGCATATCCTTTAATGAAATTCTTGTAGTATCCAGTATGTCCCAGTGCAGTGCCCAGTTGTTTGACTGAAGTAGGGGGGGGGTTATGTCAACTATAATGACAATTTTAGATGGATCAACTAGAAATCCCTGCTTGCATACAATATGACCTAAAAACAATTCAAATGGTGAGAAGAAGATGCATTTATTCAGATTGAAGGCAATTTGACACTGCCTACATTTGTCCAACATTAGCCTTAGACATTCAATATGATTTTTCAATAAACTAAAAATAGTCCAATCATCAAAATATGCTTCTAGAAATTTATGCAGAAACTTGAATGCTTCAACCACCACCTTGGAAAAGATGGATGGGGCATTCTTCAATCCAAATGGCATAAATATATACTGATAGGATCCCCATTCTATTGCAATTGTGGTCTTATGGCGATTTTCCTTGGCAATCCGGATTTGATGGTATCTCAAGAATCCATCTGTAAAAGAGTATACCTCCTAGCCTCCCACATTATCTAATACTTTGTGAGTGAATGGCGTAGGGAAGAGGTCATGCAAACATGCATCATTCAACTTCTTAAGATCTACATAGATCCTGATTTCTCCTGTATTCTTGTCTTGTACCACCATAGGGCTAATCCATTTTGATTCTTTGATAGGTTCTATAATCACATCTTTCAACATTCTATCGAGCTCTATCTTCACTTTTTCCTTATAATTAGGGTTCAATCTGTAGGGTCTCTGTTTGACTAGTCTCACATGTAGTTTCAAAGGGATCCTCATCTCGCTCATAGGCCCATTAATTCCCTTCATATCAATGAACTTGGTTGGAAACAAGCCATGATATTCATGTAGTAATTCTGTAATCTTGTTAATAGTGGTAGCATCCCAATAATCTTCAACATTTGCAAGATTCGGTGTCTGTTCTGTTCTAATATTGACTTTCCTAATCTTGATTGGTTTTCCAATGAATGGTAGCTCAACTGCTGGTCCTTCCACATCTCTTTGGCTTTCTGTTTCGACAATGTTCACCTTCCTAGGATCATCGTCCTCATCAACATTGATGTTGTAACAACCTTGCAGTTTCTGGAGAGGCGCATTCCATTCATTCTCTTCTTGATCCAAAGGGAGGTTAGAGGCCTCCTCAAATAATTTTTGTCTTGCAATTTTCAATGCTTGATCTACTGAAGGATATTGAGTTTCAAATAAGAAGGTGGTTACAAAATTCTAAGTCATACCTTCCCAATCTGTAGTGATGAGGTGCACCTCCGCTTGCAGGTACCCATTGATAGGGTTTGTGTCCACTGTGTTAATGAATTTGTGCACCCACTGCTCTTGATGAATGTTTCTCCAGGCTTCTTCTCAACTTCACACATGGTCCTTTAGGCAGCTTCGACCTGTGTACCAAACTTCACAGCCTTCTACTCGTGCTGAGAACCGTGTTGTCATCAAGGTACAACATTGTACCCATTCTGTAATGTTGCTTTTGTGTGTCCCCCACCATATTGTTGGTATGGATTTTAGGGCCTCATCCATTTCCAACATTCTTTGTTTCATTGGTACACTTTATTCAAATTTTGACAAGAAGGTTTCTAAAGTATTCAGACCATCAAAGGTGGGTAAGTTACTTATTGTTGTGTTGATCCATTGAACTTCTCTAGTTAATCTATCACATCTTCTTGTAGATACTTTATACATTTTATTCTACCAGCTCTCCAGTGATTCTTCTGAGTTTGATGAACATGCATTGTCACTTCGCCAACTTAGGTTTCTATTGGCCATAGGATTGATGTAATCCTGTTGTCTGCCTGTTAGTTTGTATATGTTTTCCAGGTCATATGCGCAATCTTCTTCTCTGATGGGATCTGTGTATCATTGGCCTTCACGTGGATCTAAAGGTGTTATGACCCTAAGGCCATCTCTTTCAAATGTCATATGTCTTTTCTTTAAATCAACCACAGCAGAATGATTGAAAACCTAATCAATTCCTAACAACGCAGGGTACATACAACTATCATCAACTATCTCAATTACCTCAAAATCTGCAAACATTCTTACTCTGTCGATGTCCACATGGACATGCTCCAATCATCCAAAGGGGCTGACATCTTGTTGATTAGACATCTTGAACCTGATAGGGGAATAGATCAACTTCAGTTTTCCCATTAGTGCCCAGGTTTACTTCTTCATGACATTGACCTCCGCTCCTAAGTTGAGGACCACATAGTCTATATCATATTCCCCTATTTGAGAATTCAAGTGTAATTCCTTATTTTTCCTTCTCTTTTTAGCAATTTGGTGTACTTCCCTATTCAGTAAGGGGTCTATCTTTCCGAGCTCATATTGTGTAATTAATTTTTGTAGTTCTTGTACAACGCTCTCATCCTGAATCAACTTAATACAAGTATATAGAAATTCCATGAGTTTTCTTGCCTCTTTTCCTTCTCTTGGTGAAGAAGACTGATTAAATTCCCGAGGCATCCCATATTCCCTTACTTCTGGTCATGTATTTGATGAAGACCTTGGTCTAATTTGAACTCTTTTCTTTCCTCCTCAAATATATGTCTTTCTTTCTTTGCATCAAAAGTGTGGGTCTTCTCTGCATCTTTCTTGATTCCTGAGTCTTCTGTATTCTTTCCTTAGGTTAGTCTGTCTTCTCCTGTAAAAGTGCCTCCTCTAGTGATAAAAAAAACTCTCGGGTCTTCTCCATGAGGTTCAACATATATTATTTGCACTTGTGGGTTCTACTGAGGTCCTTGTCTCTCCCGAAGCTCAGACATTAATGTTAGGTAGCTAGAGAGGTAGTAGTGGGGGCCCAGAGGGCCCATAGTGATAATAGTGGAGGTCATTCAATGTAAGGTGGACTAGGTACTCTATATTATTAAATAAGGCCCACTATGGTAGTTAAATATAATAAATGAGTAGTTAGATATAATAAATGTAAGAGGACTTCTTAGAAGGTTCTACTTCTAGAAGATTCCTCCTCTATAATGTTCTTAGGTGATCGTAGAATTATATAAAGAGGTTCAAGCAATGTAATGGGATATGAAGAGAAGTATTGTATTTTGAGTGGTAGTTCAGTAGGAGGAATCCCCCTCTAAGAAGAAAGTGAACATTAGAGGATCCCTTCCATAATAGGATCCATTGTATGGTGTTACCCTACCCTAAGGGTTTGATATAATAAAGTGGTGGTTTTCTATATAGTTTCATATATCTTGTGTGGTGATTGTATTAAGATATCTTTGGATCTATTGTGATATTTTGTATTTATTTATTTTTTTCTTAACAAGTGGTATCAAATCACTTTCCTTGGCAGACATTGTGGGAAAATATTTTTTATTTTTGCAGATTTGTTTTTTAGAGAAGAAGAAAGAGGGCCGTGACATTCCAGAAATTTTTGGTATATTTATGTGAAAACTTTGAAGAAACAGGTTGTATATCTTACTTCCTCTCCGAAAAACACCCAAGTTTAAAAAAAAAATCGTTTGAAACGAGTCCGGGAAGTCAAGATATTGAAGTTTTAAAAACTGCAATTTTTCAGGGTTTTTTCCGTGGGTGGCAGCATGATTTGTTTTTATTTATGTAGAATATGGAAGCAAAATTGGCCCAAACCAATAAAATATCTAAGTTCCTCTCACAATTTCACCCAATTTCAAAAAACAAATCAGCCTAAATGGAGTTCGGGAAGTGAAGTTATGAGCATTTTAAATTCAACAGTTTTTTAGGGTTTTCCCAGAAAAGGCTGCGATTTTCTGTGGTAACTTATTGTTCTATTTTTTTGTTTTTTCATGATGACTGTGGGAACAAAGAGTTCATAGGGTGATTATATGGCTATTTCCTCTCAAACCCTCAAAGAAATTCTAAAAATTACTGAAGCATTCAAATCCCAATTCTATGACACATTGGATGCTAGATTGCATGCCCTTGCAGATGTCCTCCATGATAGTTTTCATAGTATTCAAGATTCATTGGATAACATGCAGGAGATATTTCTTATGGCAGACATCAGGGATGAGTATAATCAAGAAATATATTCTTGGTATGATTTTGATTCCGATTGTTATGATTGGTATATGGATAGTTGTCATTTATGGGATGACAACTACTTTCATATTTTATTTGATGACTCTAATCCACCTTCTGTAGAGAGAAACAATGTGACAAATTGAGAGACAATGATTATTACCAATGTCCATCCTACATATTCTATAGTGGTATTATTCCTTTCAGATTATTCTATGACCATTTTCCACTATGTGGATGGATCTTCTTATTTGGATCCACATTACAGGTGTTAGTCTTTGGAGCATCATTTTGAGTTGGTTATTGGGTTCCAAAATATTCCATTGGGAATTCACATGAGCACTTGGACATGTGACCCGAGCTTACAATGGTGGTTGGAATACTTCAGCATGGTGGCTTTCCTTTCTACATGGGACCTTGGTTCTCCAGTATTCTTCAACATTATGGTCCACAATTATCCATGGGACCTTGGTATATGGTTGTACATCAAGCGTTGAGGACAACGCTTTCATAAGGTGGATGGAATGTTAGGTAGCCACAAAGGTAGTAGTGAGGGCCCAGAGGGCCCATAGTGATAATAGTGGAGGTAATTAAATGTAAGGTGGACTAGGTCCACTATATTATTAAATAAGGCCCACTATTGTAGTTAGATATAATAAATGGGTAGTTAGATATAATAAATGTAAGAGGACTTCTTAGAAGTTTCTACTTCTAGAAGATTCCTCCTCTAGAATGTTCTTAGGTGATGGTAGCACTATATAAAGAGGTTCAAGAAATGTAATGGGATATGAAGAGAAGTATTGTATTTGGAGTGGTAGCTCAATAGGAGGAAGCCCTGTCGAAGAGGCAAGTGAACAGGAGAGAATCACTTCCATAATAGGATCCATTGTATGGTTTTTCCCTACCCTAAGGGTCTGATATAATAAAGTGGTGGTTTTATATATGGTTTAATATATCTTGTGTGGTTATTGTATTTCTATATCTTTGGATCTATTGTGATATTTTGTATTCATTTATTTGGTTCTTAACAATTAATGATGGACATTCCTCGATGACATGCTCGAAGGAGTTGCAATAGCTGCAAGTGGTAAAAGGGTTCTGATAGTCCCTTGCTAGGTGTCCTAGTTGTGCGCAGATATAGCAGATTATTTGTCCTCAACCTCGACCCATACCTCCTCCTTGTCCTTGTCCTCTAAATCCACCATGAGGATTGAAGTTTCCTCTCCCAGGGGAGTTATACTATGTAGTGTTTCCTTCTTGTTGTAATTCACCTTGAATTTTGTATATGTCTCTTGACCTTTCATGCATGAGATCGTAAGCCCTACAATCCCTATCATCATGTCCCACGAACTTACAGAATGTGCAATACAAATTTGTGGGTTTCTGAACATATTTTTGCATGTAATAACACTAACCAGGGTGATGTCTATTTCGGCATACCTCGCACCAGGGTAAGGTGACTTGCTTCAAATGGATCGGAGCTCCAGAGGCCAAGTATTCATGGAATAGGGGACAGTGTTCCTTGTCATGGCCTTATGATCTGCATCTGACACACCAGATGTCTTCTCTTTTATCTTTTCCCTTATCTTTTTTCATATCTTCAACCTGTAGAGACAAACTAGTTAGATGACTCAAGATCTGACTCATACCTGAGATGGACTCTCCCATAGGGGATGATTCTAGCTTCATGGATATCTCCAGTGCCTCGGCCTGTGAAGCAATATTATTTTGCATCAGAGGAACATTGATGTGTGGTAAAAGGGTAGTAATGAACCACTCTTTGTTCTGCTCATCTAGGATCTGAAAAGTCAATCGGTCTGTTAAGGTCTTAAATCTATGATCGAACTCCCACACAGGTTCGGCTACCTTCTACTTGATCTCTTTTATCTCTGTGATACATTGTGACTCTAATTTGGGTTTCTTGAATTCTGCAATCAACGCATTCTTTCTCTGATTCAGCGGCTTAGGATGTGCAAGTCCTTGGACAAGCTTCAAGTACCATCTCAGTGCGCAATCCCTCAGGGTAGTACTAAACTGAGTTCTTTTAACAACTTCATCGGTGACATTATTAATATTCCATACAACTTCACATAGAAACCGGTGTTGATCGGGGTCTTCAAACCCATATCCCCTAAAGATAGGGAGCCTCATCTCATTTTCCATAGATCCTGCTAGGTTTCCTAGGTTTCCCATCTGAGTATATGTTGAACTACTAGTAATAGTACTCTAAGGAATCTAGTGACTCTGACAATTCTAATTTCTTAGTGCTGCTGAAACAACAAGAGGGATAATAGTACTTACTTCAACAGCCTGCGCAGTTCCCGAAGTTTCTGGCTCATCCTGGCGAGGTCCTTCAACTTTCCCTTCCTCTTCTCTAGTAGGTTTTGAATGCTCTTTGTCCGTCAGATATGCCTCTTCTCCACTATAGAAACCCTCATCCTCGTAGTTATTCTTGAATAAGTTCATAAGATGAACTTCTTTGAATGCTCTCCCACTGCGCGTATGTCCATCTTCTGTGCCGCTGTCGTTGTTTGGATTTTTGAACATTAGCTTTTCTAGATCTGACCAGTCTATTGTATCTTCAAGATGCTCTTCTTATGCAATAACATATTGATCCTCAACTTCAAAAAATGTAAAAATTTTCCTCTGGGTCCCTTGAAGAAATATCTCTCAGCTTGGCTATATGACTCTACTCTGTCAACAACAAACTCAGTGATGTACCCTACAATGGTTCTATCAAACCAGTGATCTACTGCTCATGATACAACGTTATCAACTCTCTTGACCTTCTTGATCAGTGCTGACATTCAAACCACAGGAGGTCTAGATCTGATCTCAAACTAGGTATCTTCTAACCTAGCTAACCACTCATATAGCTCTTGATGGCTTCCTCCAAAAAAAATCTCGTGTATATCCATAAAGATATATCTCTCCAACCAATCCTATGTACTAAGATTAGGGTTCTTGTTCTGGGCTTCAATGAAGTCCTTCTCTTGATCCTCTATCCACTTTTGAATTTTTGTCTTTGATGGAAACCACCTTGACATTCCCTCAAGAAGATTCTGGTCCCGACAACTAAACCATTTGTTGGCACAGAGGCAGACCTAGGGTTCAGCTCCAAGAGAGCACCAACAAACCTTAACTACTAGCCCTTTCGGCTACACTTGCAAAGAAGATGCAGTATCACTCGAAGCAGCTATGGGGGGGTTGTAAGACAGAGATGTCTACAACCAAGGGAACTATCAAGTGGATCCAACACTAGAACAATACAACATGCATATATCACTTATCAACATAGATATATTCCAAACATTTATTAGATCTACCACAACAATGCAATAACAATATATCAAGGAAAAAGAACATAGCATCAATCAAAAACACAGGACAAGATATACATGGTTCACCCTCTCTCTGGGGCTACATCCACATAACTGTGCTTTATAATGTATTAAGATGAAGCATATATTTCTTGTCTTCTCTCTTAGATAGCAGATCTTCTTTCTTCTCCTCTATCTCTCTCCTCTCCCTATGCACCCAACTACAGGGTTGATCTTCGCACCCAGCTGAAGATCTTACAATACAAAAGGCTCTCATACTCATAACTTCTCTCTCCCACTGTGTTACTCACTCGATCACACAACAATAATCACAACACCAATGATAGTAACAACAATGACAACCAGATTGAACCTCCTTCCCTCATGTAGGTTCTTATTTATACATTACAGTCACTCACTGACATCCTTAGGCTAAAACCTGGGTGTCAAAAACCTAGATACCAAAACCCTAGATGTCTAAAACCCTAGGTCAACTTGGCCCATGTTTTCAAGGCTTCACCAGCCTGTCTTTCCTTCCTTCTCGCACAATGCTCCAAAGCATCCAACGAAGGATTTTTCTTCTTGCTGAGTTTTCCATGATCCTTCTTTCTTGTTGTATTGTCGTCCTTGATCTCCTCATCCAATGACTTTATTCCTTTTACTTCACTCCATCTTTTCTTCTCTTTTCTCACTTCGACCCAGTAATAGTCACTGTGTCTTCCGCGCAGTTCGCATTCTTCCTTTTCTTCCTCGATCTTCACTTACTTCCATAACCAAGGGCCAACACTAGCTTAGGAATCCTTTTTACGGGGTGGAGTTTAGTCCCAGCTCATGGGTGACCCACTGCTGAGAGTGATGAGCAGTGTGGTCTAAGGCTAGGAGGTTCATGGAAGGTCTACATGCATTTGGTGGACATCAATTTAAAGATAAGTATCAATTTTGTTAATGTCACATGTTGTGTTTAAGTACATGTATGTTATTTATAAGAATTGCATATGTTTGTTGCATGTAAGTTTTATTGTTAATTCTGCATGAATCTTTGTTGTAGCATAATGTTTATGTATTTTTAAATTTTCATTATATATATATCATAAAAATGAAGAAGATTTTCAAGTGATGTGCCCCAACAGGTGGTTGAGGGTGTTACAAAACATGAAGAAAAGAATAATGTTTCCAAATATATAGAGAACATACCAACACATGACAACAAAATTTTGACAACGAGACCTGACACTGACTTGCTCAGCACCCCGATAAAAGAGTTTACTCCATTGGAAACCATTCCAAGAAGTTTACCAGTCACATCTGAAGGACTGTGTTTTGAAGGTGCAATCGTCGTTGTTGGTGACTACTACTACATCCATAAGATGAGAGCCATCGATAAAAGAGAACCTAAGAGAAAAAGATATAAGGATGGTACAAGTCATGAGACCCCTGAAAGAAGTATCAAGTGGAAGGAAGGACCATACCTTAAATACAATGCAATACAAGAAGCTTCAACACTTAGGCCCTTTTCTAGTGTAAATATTATGTCATTTCATGAAGTTACGAAAGCTCTTGATACAACAAAAGACAGAGTTACTAAGTTAGAAAAATCCTTGGAGACTATCAAGGATGCCATGGAAAATGAGTTTAGAAAAGATACCCTAGGGACAAAATGGATCCACAGAGATGAGATACTAAAGCAGCTTTAGATCCAAGAAAATGAAATAAAATCATAGTTCAAAGAAACAACTTCCCTCAACCAAAAAGCACATYTAGATGAGATTGAAAAGATCAAAGTTGCACATACCCAAGAATTCACTARACTCAAAGGTGATCAATATGAGATAAGTGCTTACAATGAAAATGTTGAAGAACAAATTAGAAGATTGTAGCAGGACAATGACCTCTTAAACAAAAYTGTAGAAGAGAACCAAATTATGACTATTTTTCTAAACATTATAAAAGGAGAAGCCGTCAAGATGAATGAAGGATTGAGGGACACATAGAAGAAATTATTATATGCATTCAAAAAAATACATAAGGCTAGATCTGATAAAATAAAAATTGAGTCTGCAGGTGAAAGATATGCAAGAAAAAAACCAAAATCCCCAAGAGCCCTACACAAGAGTTATTGAATGACAATATATTCATCAAAACTACCCTAAAACTGTACCTGTATATTCAGATAAGAAAATAATCATATATCTTTGACTCTTTGATTCAGGGATGGAAACAATCAAATATATTAAGAACACATAGGAGTAGATCAGTATAACAAGAAAAGAACTGTGGAAGTCATCTGACAACCTACTCACACAATTCAAAATGGATCCCTTGAAATATTTAGAAAATGCATCATCAACTCAAACAATGGTAGAATATGTGGAAAATAGGAGAAAGCTCAACATGAAGTTCATTGAAGTCATCAACGAAATTAATGCAGATGTTGTAGAGACAAGGTTAATATGGCCCGCCCAATTAATTTCTCTAATAGAATATTCCTTGCAATGTGTGTAGCATAAATTAAAAACATAAATTATTATCCCCATATGTAACACTGAAATGGATCTTCAAATGATACAACTATTATGAGTGGATACTATACTTGAGGACTTCAAGATGCTGGAAATATTTCTATTTTCGACTCACTAGTTCAGTGGTAGTTAATTGGAGCTATTTTAGACCATCACTATTATGCATGCATTCCTAAGAAAATCTCACTGTTTTTTCACTTTTATTATTTATGGAATGTTCTTTCCTATATGAGTGTATATCACTCATTCATTGTATCACATTGATCAACTCATTCGATTAGTCTAAATATATTTTCTCATTCTTCAATATTGAATATCTCATCCTTTTTTTGAGAAGATTTGTTTGTATTTGCTTTAGCTAGGTCTCCTATGTAGGTTTCCATGAAACATTGAGATTGTATCAAAGCTGGTATTCTTGGAGAAAACCAGACAAGCTAGAGAAGAGTGAAATCAGAGTTTTGAATAGGGTAATCTGTGTATTTTAGCAGTGTCGCACCCTCTCCCTATTGAAAGGTGTGACATTCACAGGCACACTTACAAAATTAAAATTTATGTGTTGTATCGCACCCTCCTTCATAATTTTACATAGTTTCACACTTTCTACACTAATAGAGGGTGAAAATAAGGCCAGTGTTTCATTGTATCCTCAAGTAGGGTGTGACACCCTTCAAAAATTATTTTTTTGCAGTAATTTCTTAGTTTTTCACTTACAAATTGAGAGTAAGTTTTTAGGGTTTTCAGAACCAGTAAAAGGGATCGATACGACACCAATTCTTCAGTCAAATTTGTTGATAATCATCACACTATACAATTATTTTGAATGGAATATGAAGGCATAATTCCAATTCAAAAGGAAAGGATTGTACAATTTGAGGATGGTGACAAAAAAAAAACCTACATCGGTGATTGAGAAGACTAGATGGGCATAATGTAAGGATGAGGCCACATGAATTCTTATTGAATTAATTTCAACTGATTTATAGTTTTAAGTTGTTGTATGCAATATTCCAAATGATATCTGGACCACCTTGAAAGATCTCTTTGGAAAAAAGGATGAGATGAGAGGTCATATGCTTGAGGTAGTGTTGAACACTTTGGATCCTAAACGTTTTGTTAATATACAAGATTTATTTAACAAGTTTAAATATTTGATATTGAGATTGTAATATTATGGTATTGATAAGTATAAACAAGAGGACCAACTTATTATAACAATATTGGCTAATATAGGACCAAAACATGTTCTCTCTATGTCTCCACTTTCCATTCTGGAAGATATCTCATGGGATCAAAGTGGAAGATGCCTACCATGGATCAGTTCATTTATTCTCTCACACGTGAGAAGGAGAAACTCATTCAAATGGGCCTAATTAAAGAACCCAAAACACATACGCATATAATGTATAATGGAAAAGGGTCATCCAATAAAAAATACAAACAGAAAGGAAAGGAGAAACATAAAGAATAGGGATATTCCAAAACCTTCAAGGATTATTCAGGTTCCAAAGACTCTTCAAATTCCAAATATAAGAAGAAGAATCAGGGAAAACCTTTCACTTATTTCAATAAACCAAATCATGAAGAAGAAAATCGATCTTATGGCATAGGTACTTCAAGAGAACAACCTTGGAAAATTCATTCATGAAGGAGCCAAGAAGATAAAGGAAGAAGATCATTGTCCTAAGAAAGGTAATCATCATTCTCTAGTTGTAATTAATTCCTCATATGATTCATGAATTATATATTATGGCATATCAAATCATATGGCACCAAAAGAGGAATTTTTTACTTCTTTGAGTTCATGCTCAATACCCCCTTTTCTCATGGGGCATGATACTCTAGTAGCAGTAGCAGGAGAGGGGAGAGTGGAAATCCCTAATGGAAGATTTGAGAATTTTTTATGTAAGGTACCATATCTATTATATTAGCATAATAGAGAAATAATGCAGAGAATAATATCGAGATAGCAACATAATACAGAAATATTGAAGAGATAGCAACAGAACAACAAATTATATGGAACGACAACACTAGAATTATACCTTTATTGATAGGAAACAATGTTCACTTGCCTCTTCGAGGGGGAAACCTCAAGAAAATCATAGCTCTATTACAATAATTTTTCAAGACAAACTTCTCATACCCTCTACTCCTATTGATACTAAATATGTCTATCCAAAAGAACAATCTAGAGAAAGATCCTTCTAGAAGCGGAAAATTCTATTAGGTCTTCTTACATTTGACTTATTCTTCCTTATTTCTAGGCCTTATTAATATTGTCCTTTATTACATGGAAATATATTATTCTACCTACAATAGGGGATAGGGAGGTTAGGTCCCTAACATGTCCCCCCTTTCAAAAAATCCTTGTCCTCAAGGCTTGAGATGAGAAAATCGTTGCAAAATGGTAGTTGGTTCCCAAGTGGCATCTTCTTGAGTTGTATCTTTCCAATGGAATAACACTTCCTTGATGGTGCACTGACACAGATGACACTCATGTTGGTCCGAAATTTCTTGTGGTTGTAACCAAATGGAGCCTTCTTCATCCAACTTGAGAAGGTTTCCTTGAGTTTGGAACTTAGTTACAATCACCTTCTTTAAGCAGGAGATATGAAAAACATGATGGAGATTAGAGTGACTAGGAAAAGATAATCGATAGGCCACCTACCCGACATGCTTGAGAACGATACGAGGATCATAAAATTTGGGCGCTAGTTTCTGACAATGGTCATCCTTGAAGGAATTTTTCTTATAAGGTTGCAATCAAAGAAACAACTGGTCTCCTTCTGCAAATTGACATTCAAAGTGACCTTGATCTTCTTGTTGCTTCACGTGATTATGGGCCATGACCAAATTCTGTTTGAGGGTATGGAGAGTAGCCTCTTGAACGGTAAGCGTTTGGTCAACCATTTGGACCTTCGAGACACCTGGCAGCTATGAGAGAAGCAAAGGTGTATTTTGTATGTATATTGTTGCAAAAGGAGTCATGTGGGTAGTTGTATGGTAAGAAGTGGTGTACCACCATTCAACTAGTGGTAGCCATTGAGTCCATTGAGTTTTCCTTTCTGATGCAAAACAACTCAAATATGTTTCCAAACACTTGTTTACAACTTTAGTTTGACCATCTATCTGGGGATGATAAGTTGTGTCAAAAACTGTAGCTTGAATAGTTCTTTCCAAATATTACTGGTGAAAGTGGGGTCTCGATTAGGCACAATAAAATGAGGCATGCCATGAAGATTGAAGACTTGATCCATGAAAATTTGAGCCATAGAGGACGCAGTAAATGGGTGTTGAAGAGTAAATAAATGAGCATACTTGGAAAGATGATCAACTACCACCATGATGACTGATTTATTGATCGAATTAGGTAATCCCACAGTAAAATCCATAGAGATATCCCTCCAAATAGCAGGTGGAATTGGAAGAAGTTGTAGTGTTCCAGGAGCTTTTCCTGTTTCTCCCTTGTTGCATTAACAAACATCACATTCTACCACAAAATTGTGAACGTCGTGTTTCATACCATCACAGAAAAAAGAATGTTTGACTCAGTTATAGGTTTTGGTAAACCTGGAGTGCCCAACTGTGAGTGTAGCATGAATATAAGAAAGTACCATGGATTTAAGTTGTGACTTTTTACTTAAATACAAATGGAATTTGTAGAGAAGCTCATCATTGTTCCAAGAGTACCCTGGGAAACTAGAGATTTGGCTTGCAATTGTTGGATCAGATGTGAAATTTTGGGATCATGTCTCCATTCTCAGCGAACAACTTGGATCCAATATGGTACAATGAAGGAGAGGAAAAAAAGGGACCCTTCATCTTCATATTTTCTTGAAATTGCATCAACAACCACATTGTATTTTCTTTTCTTGTAAATGATCTCATAATCATATCCAAAGAGATTAGTCACCCATTTTTGTTGCTCCGGGGAGGAAGGGCGTTGTTACAGAAAATACTTGAGGATTTGATGATATTTCTTAATTTGGAAGGGTTTCCCCACCAGATAAGGGCACCAAAGATCCATTGCATGCGGAATAACCAACATTTCGTTTTAATATATTGCTTTTCCCAAATATCACTCTGCCAATTGTTTGTTGGTAAAGGCCAAAGATGAACCATATTGCATAAGGATTTCTCCAATTCCTCTCCTGGAAGCATCACAATCTAGGACAAAGTTCTTTGTGAAATCAGAAAGGGTCAGAATGGGAGTGGTGCACATCACCTCGTTCAAGGTTTGAAATGCCTGATATGTTGCGGGAGTCCAAGTGAAATAATTATTTTTAAGGAGAGTAGTGAGAGGTTCCACAATATTTCCATAATTCTTAACAAACTTGCGATAATAACCTGTTAAACCCATAAATCCACGCAAGATTTTGAGATTTTTTGGGAGAGTCCGATCTTGCATAGCTTCAATCTTTTTAGGATCCACCCAGACACTTACCTTGCCAACAATATGACCGAATGTCTCAACTTACGAGGCACAAAAATCACATTTAGATTTTTTGAGGAAAATATGCTGCTGAGAGAGTAGATGATGCATACCCCCTTCTCTCCTAAGGGATGCGCGACCCCCTGGTCAAGGATATTCAATTCCTAGTTGAATTGGCTCTCCGAGACCTTAATGGTCTTCCTTACAAATTAACATATGCCCTTCTTGTCCTCAGGTGTAGGCTCTATGGAACCACAACCCTTTTCTTGGCACTGCTGAACTCATAGGTTTCAGGCACAAGCCCTGCTCCCGTTAGCCCCTCCCGCATATGACCTCGGGCTATGTCCTTGCGTAGATGCACGATTGCGAGTGCACCCAAGAGTGGTTTGGGATCAAACTACTTTTCTCCCTACAATTCACCTCGAGCCACCATGTGTCATTTTCCCAAAACCATGGTCTTGATTGCAGCCTGCCCTCATGTTTTTAAAAGTCACACACCTTTTTTCCTCACAATGTGAGGTGATCGTTGATCTCATGATCTTGATGGTGCTTCTAAACAAATGACTGATATCTACCTTTTTAGAAACCAACAGTTCATATTTACCTCTCCCATATCGACGAATGTGATCTCTGTGGGTCTTCAGACTTCAGGGTTTTCAAGTCTCAAACTTTACTCCCCCTCGAAATATATGGAATTTTTCCATGCATCCTCTTGAATTGCACGATGGGGATTTACTTCAGACGATCCGAAGATCAGCGTTTTCTTTGAGCCTTTACCCAGAATCCATAGATTTGTGCCACATGTTCTCTAGATCTGACAGTTCAGATCTACTTCGAACAATCCGACGAATGACGTTTACTTCGAGTATTTACCCAAAATCCACATATTCACACCACCTGTTCTCTAGATCTGACGGTTTAGATATACTTTGGCTCTCTGGCTCTCCGGGTTTCAGGAGTTTCAACTTTCAATATAAAACTCTCGAAGTGATTTCTCTGGAGTTCATGATCTATCACCACGTGTCCCTCTGGAGTTGATGGTCCAAATCTCCTTTGGCTCTCTGGGATTCGAGATTTTCAACTGTCAAATGAAACCTTTGAAGTCATCTCCCCAGATTTCATGATTCGTCGTCACGTGTCCACCCTCAAATCAACGACTCTCATCACTTCAGGATTATGTTCCCTTCAACCAGATCAACGACTATCCAATTATATTCTCGATCAATGGTCGAGATCTGCTTCGGCGATTTCACTTCCTCTTTGTCCACAAACTTCTAGAGTTTTGGATCTTGCACCACTTGTTCTCCTTGATGATGGATGGTCCCTAATTTCTTCGGGACTTCGAGACTTTGGCAAGCCCGCTCTCCAGTGCACACAAAGGGTTAAATATTGTGCACTTTACCTTGTATTGGACGACTTTCGACCCTTTGCATTAAGATCCAATAGATGGGATATGTTCTTCCCCTCTACTGTCTCCTTTTGTCTAGACGTGGATCTAGCGGTCTAGATCTCTCTCTACAACTCAATTCAATGGTTGTTGTTACTCCTCCTGAGCTTGCATTTTCGCCCAAAATTGGGAAAATTTCTAAGTGTTCAAGGATTTTGACCCTTGAACCTCCTCCTTTGATCCTGCTATCTTGGGATGCCTTCGCTTCTTAGGACGTAATCTCTCCTGAGATTTGGGATTTGGAATAAGTCCTTCTCTATTCACTCTTTCCTCTATCTCTTTTGAGATTTCGAGCTGACCCAGAACTCCAAAGGATATCGGCCCTTCCACTTCCTTAGAATATTTCCCTGGTGCTCTCCTAGAAACCCAACTCTCATCCTCCTTGAGGTTGTAAAGGAAAACTACTTTACTTATGGTGCACTCCTTGTGCTCGATGAATTCCTCCAACGAATTATTTCAACACTCCTTCTAAATATTGGCCTTGTGCAATCCTTGCATAGGTCTTCCTCTGAAATCTTGATTTCTCTTAGGTTTAATAACACACTCCTTGTGTCCTCTAAATGCACACTCCCAGAGATCTACAGAGTATTCAGTAAATCTGAGGTTTCTCTTGAGTTTTTTTTATTTCTCTATTGTGTCCTCTTGACACGTTCTTCACTCACTCAATAGAGTTAGGATGCACACTCTTTGTGTTGGCTACAGAATCTCCAATATTCTGTTGTACTCTCCTTACACATCCTATAAATCCATGGAAACCCTATAACTCATAGAAATATAACGAAGTCTATCTATCCCCTGCAGATGAATTCTAGCATGCATCTACAACATTCGTAAACACACACATATAACATTCATTCGATACACAGAAACTCACATAAAGTTCATATGTAGGAAAAATTGCTTTATTTCTATTAAGATGAAAGTCCGATTACAATATGTGCAGGTTGGACTGTGACAGAGTCTTAGCTCTCTTAAGACCAACTATTCTAACTCCTATTCAATAATAATACTCCTACAACAACCTCTTTTGGGCATGCCATGCATCTACCTATACTAGAAGGTTCCTAGGGTTCCCTCTGCCTACCTCTCCTATCAAAATAACAACTAAAAACTACTCAAGCTCCGTTACATCAAAGTCTAAGAGTGCAAATCCTAGGTATCTTGCGATCATTCAGTTTTTGAGCGTCTCGCTCTTCTTCAATCATCCGTTCAAAATGGATCTACAGAAAATGCCAGCTTTTAGATTCCTTTTAATTAAAAAGGCATGGTATGGCATTGTGTTGTCCCTCCATATGGTCTTTGTTGACGATGCTCTTGCATCAGTAGATGTAGAACTCAATCCACATGAGAAAGATGGGCTGCCCAGGTTTTACTATAGATAAGGATATCATCAAAGAAAACTAAGACAAAATGACAAAGAAAAGGTCGGAAGATATGGAGGGAGCATTACACAAGCCAAAGGGAATGACCAAAAATTCATAGTGTCCCTCATGAGTTTGAAGTGTAGTCTTAGGAATGTCGGCCTTGTTCATACGTATCTGGTGGTAGCCAGAAATAAGATCAATTTTAGTAAAGAACTGTGCACCACTCAATTCATCCAAGAGCTCATCAATGACAGGAATGGGAAATTTGTCTTTGATGGTGAGTTTGTTGAGGGAGCGTAAGTAGGGACACATGTGATAAGAACCTTATTTATTAAGGACCATGATCACAAGAGAAGAGTAGGGGATCATACTAGGACGGATAACACCTACGGTGAGAAATTCTTGAACAATTTTCTCAATTTCATTTTTCTGGGAAAAGGGATGACAATAGAGACATAGATTGGGAGCAAGGTTGTCGGGGACAAGAGGAATGGAATGATCATGAACACCACGGGAAGGAGGAAGTCCCTAGGGGGTGTAAAAAACAACTTGATCTTTGGAGAGGATGGATTGGAGGTCCTATGACACATAGGGTGTCCCAGTGGCATGAATGGCATGGAGTTGTGAAATATTTGCAGAATGACCTTTTTTGATAAGTTTTCCATACGATGGGAATTGATGATCTCTGAGGAACCGAAGGAGATGCCTTGGAATTGATATTGGTGGCCCTCCTTGTGGAATTTCATGGTTAATTCCTTAAAATCCATGAGAATGGGACCCAAAGTCCTTAGCCATTCTACACCCAAAACAATGTCACAACCACCCATGTCAATAGAAAACATATGAGATTTCATGTGGTACTGACCAATTTGGAGACGCACATTTTCACAACGCTCTCCACATTTCATGGACCTGCCATTGGCAATCATTATTTTAAAATTATTGATGACACAAATATAGCAATTAGTTTCTTGGGAAATACGGCTATGAATAAAATTGTGGGTGCTTCCACTATCAAAAAAAATTATGAGTTTCCAATGCTTAATGTAACCAATGAGCTTGAGGGTTTGGGGAGTAGAGAACCCAGTAACACCATTTAGGGAAATGACCGGTTTGACTTTGGGAGGGTCAGAGGGTGGGGTCATGTTAGTGGGTTTAGGTGACTCGGCCACAAGGGGGGCATCAACATTGTCTTCTGAAACATCATCCGAGATGTCCATAATTTTTTTTTTTCCTTACACTTGTGCCCAGGAAACTATTTTTCATTACAATTATAGCAAAGGCCTTTGAGTTGGCATTCATACGTTTATCCCCTGATCAATTTATGGATATTTAGTGGAGTAGAAGGAGGAGTGGGAGTAATTTTTTTAGTGTGAGGAATAAAGAAGGTTTTTCATGTAACATCCCCGACCTTACATGCTGGGTCATTCCACTTAAAAAAAATAAATCTTTGATACCAATTTGTGGCATACCCCGCCATCCCAGGCTGGAGAATGCTACCAAAAATATGCTATGTTATGTTAATCAACTGTCCATACCCAGACATAGACCTGTTAGGCTATGGCACACAAATATCTTTGCAAAACATAATACATATAGGATTAAATAGATAATATGCATTCTATCTATCTATCTATCTATCTATCTATCTATATATATATGTGTGTGTATGTATGTATGTATGTATGTATGTATGTATGTATGTATGTATGTATGTGTGTGTGTGTGGAAATCACAACAATCTGTTATAAACAACTTATACAAGCAATAAGATAACTATCATGACATGTATAGGTTACCCAAAATAATTTAACATAGAAATGGTACTTATCTTTTTATGAATTAAAACACCAATTGCGTGCAGACCTTCCACGAACCTCCTAGCCTTAGACCATGTTTCTCCAAGCTATCAGTAGTGGGTCACCCCTGAGCTGGGACTAAACTCCACCTAGGGTAAAGGGAATCCTAGGATAGGCTAAGAATACTGAAATATGAACAATACAACATGAAGGATTCCCTCCCAGGAGCCTACTTATGCCCATTGCTCACAGACTCTCATTCCCCACATGCCTGTCCCACCCCGAGAATATACACCTTCATTTTCCAATAGTTCATCGACTGCTCCACTTCCCATATAGATGTTTAGCAACAGGCCAGATCAAGAATTCTCAGAGCTATGTAGCTGCTGCTAGATTCCCTCCATGAGAAATCACTTCCCCCACAAAATCTCTCACTTGGAGAGAGTTTCTCACAGGCCTGACAACCTACTTCTTCTACCCCTACTCCAATCCAAATGGTAATACAATAGAAAAATCAAGTAAGGCTCTGGTAATGACAGCAAGCCACACCAATCTAGGGAAAACATGGGTAACAACAACAAATGGCTAGGGCACGAAATGGCTCAGGATTTGCACAATCGTGTTGTGACTCACAGGAAAAATGGGTTAGATTCATGGTTTTGCAGGATTCAAAAGCTTGCAGAGGGAAAAACAATGGAGGAAATGGTTGTTGTTGAGATGTTCAGTCTGAGTTCCTTCATGAGTGGGGAGTATGGCTAGAATGGTCAAATGAACCCCCACAACAATAGATTTTCCCACATAAATCTACATGCTCCCAGGTTGACACATGGCTCTCCTGGGATCTCGTTTCTCTCCACTTGGATTTTGTTACTCTCACCAAAGGAGCTTAGGATAATAGGGTTTATTTCCCAAGATTAGAATTTTAGGAAATACATTATAGTATTCCCTTGGGTTAAGCCCTTAATCTTAGCCCTTTTTCCAAGCCTCTCAACCCCATCTCTTTCCCTACCCAGTGGATCTTAGTCCCCCATAATGATTTCTTCATGGTTGGTCTACACACAATGATGTAATTTTATTAATGATATAGTATTTACATATACAAAAATCAGGCTCCCTGGCCTTCAGTATCTAGGCTCTCCGGCCTAATACACACGTAAGCCTCCCAACTTATAAACACTTGGCTCACCAACCTATAAACATCATTGCAATTCAATAGGGGATCAACCTTGGGATATTACAATCCCCTCCCTTTATTTATGCACTATCCTCAATGCATCTTACTTACATAATATCAACAATATTACCAAAATATTAAAAAAGATGCAGATATTCTTCCCGCATAGCATCTTCATGGTCCCAAGTGGCATCCTCAGGATCGTACCAATTCCATTGGACCTTTATAAGCCCTGTGGCTTGATTCTATAACTGTTTGATTTTCCTGTCCATAATGCGTATCGGATGCACTTGAAAAGTGCTTCCTTGCTCCACCTGAATCATATTCCAATAAATAACATGATTAGCATCATATATATATTTATTGAGCAATGATACATGGAATACATTATGTATAATCATAGATGCAGGTAATGAAACCATGTAAGCTATTGGTCCAATCATCTCTAGGATTTCAAACGATCTAGAATATTTGGCTGCCAACTTGGAACAGTTTCCCAACTTCTTGGAGCTTCTGTTGGCTTTCACCTTCAAGAATACATGATCACCCATTTTAAATTCCATGTGAGTTCTTCCCTTGTTAGCATAGTTGTTCTTCCTATCTTGGGCATCCTTTAAATTCTGTTTAATATTCAACATTTTCTCTTCCATTTCCTTGAGAAACTTTTGCCCAACCACTACTCTATCAAATAGCTTGTCCCATATTATTGGTGTGTTGCACTTTCTTCCATAAAGTGCCTCAAATGGGATCATCTTCACTTATGCTTGGTACCCATTGTTGTATGCAAATTCTACCAAGTGTAGATAGTCTTCCCATTTAGATGGTTTGTCCATCACATACATTCTTAGCACATCCTCTATCACTTGGTTCACCCTTTTTGTTTTCCCATCAGAATCAAGATGATATGTTGTGCACAAGGAACATCATGCATCTCTTTCAAAATCATACTCTTTAACTCATGAGAATTGGGCACATAAATTTGGTACCTATACAAGAGAACTTCGTCATTTCCCAATTTAAAATATTCAACCTTTTACTTCATTTTACCTTGTTGTAATTTTGTTACCAAATTTGTGTATTGCAAATATTCTTTTGCATCTTCAAACATTATACCTTTAATATCGGTTTCATACACGCTAATGAATGTATCATGTAGTTCATGCACTCTCCTGCTGAGTGTATCAACCACTTTTTTATGTTTTCCTTTGATGTGCTTGATATCAAAGTCATATTCATAGAGGAATTCCAACCATCTACTCTACCTCACATTTAAAGTTGGTTGATCAAACAAATATTTTAGACCATTATAGTTTGTCCTCAGCTCAAACCTCTTTCCCATGAGGTAGTGTCTTCATTTTTTTAAAGCATGTACTATGGATTCCAAATCCAAGTTGTGAGTGGCATAGAGACTTTCGTGGTCTTTTAATTTTCTTGATTAAAAACAAATTACAAACCTATTCTAGCTGAGGAATCCACCAATTCCTTCTTTGCAAGCATTGGCGCAAACCACAAAATCTTCATTCAGATCTGCAATCCTCAGAATTGGAGCACTAGTTAACAATTGCTTCAATTGATGGAAGCTCTTTTCGCATTTCGTTGTCCATTTGTTGACGAACGGAATTGTCCGTCCGTCAATTGAGAGAGTGGAACCGGTCCGGGGTTGTCTAATAACCCAATTCGTTTGGAATGAACCACCCTGATAGGTTTAACGGCTCCGTTGGCTACTCTAAGGTCCTAAGAAAAACCAAAGAGAAAACTAAACTAAACTAACTAATCTATCTAACACAAATAAAACTAACTAAACTAACTAAAACTAATAAAACAAACTAAAACCAAATACAAGAAACTAAACTAACTAATAAATAAAAACAAACTAATACACTAATCTGATTAAAACAAACTACTATATAAACTAAAACTAAATACAAATTACACTAACTATTCTACTAATTACTATTACACTAACTCTAACAACTAACCGTCTAACTACCAGTTATAATACAGCTTATTAACAAATATACAATATACACAGCTGACAGATTTAAATAAAACTTGTAAAACTTTTATGCTATCTGTCCTAAGACAGTCAGAGATATTTTTGGTTTTTTAATTTTATGAATAAGAAATAAAACTACTGAAATTAAACGATACAATATTTTTACTGAAATTAAACAATCTAATATACTAACTCTAACTAAACTAATATCTGAACTAAACTACTAATAAAAACAGTAAACACACAAGCGACTAACTGACCTGGAAGCTCTCCTAATTTGTCCTGTGTACGATGACTTCGAAGCTGGTCGGAGGAAGGAAATTCGCACCGGTTGATCCAAAATCTTTTTGTAAACGATTAGCTACGCTGCTCTTTGAGTGGTTTACAGGACAAACAAGACATAAAAAGTCATAACAACTATATGATTATAAATCTCTGCAATAAGGGAAACCTGTTATGCAAAAACTTATATTTGATAATTCAACTTATGAAGAAGATAAACCTGTCATTCACAAACTGAATTAAACAATTGTTAA